>JANHZU010003081.1:101958-125401 GCA_032468055.1 Acrochordus granulatus | reverse complement strand
TGATGCACAAGGTTTGGCATGAAGTTTCCTTGTCTCGTGAGTCGCGGCTCGTCTAGCGGAATATTTTTTGATTAAATGTTTTGCTCGTCCTGCGAGTTTCTCGTCCTGCGAGTTACTCATCTTGTGAGGCACCACTGTATATGTTTTTATATTTTTAGCTCCTTTCCTCCCGGTTCAGCTGGGTTTTTTGTTTTAAGGTTTTTAATGGTTTTTATGGATTTTTATGATTTTGTTCTATTGTAAGCCACAGAGAGTGTTCTGATTTTGGCGACATATAAATCCAATAAATAAATAATTCATTCTGGACTGTCTAGGATTAAGGTAGAATGCACCATTTTACATTGTTCAGTTCTTCCTTAAATAGTCATGTGCCTTTTACATTGCTTCTGAAATGGTGATTCATGCCATCATTACTTCACAATGTACTTTTCAAGAGGCCATGTCCAAAGATGACTTAGAAACTACAAATGGCTCAGACCTTGACTGCTGACATGAAAAAGTGATTCACGGTTAAATATACGTTAAGACACTACTTACCAATAGGCTTTTTGGCTTAATCCCATGTGCTGGCACCCACATACTTTCAGAATGAACCTGCCCTGTACATTCAACCCAAAAGATTAATGAGGGGGTAAGGATGTGTATTGAGGTGCGGTGGCACAAGCAGTTAAGAGCTCAGCTTGCAAGCTGGAAGGTCAGGGAGCCAAGTTCAAGGCCCGGTGTTGCTGTGCAGCAGGGTGAGCTCCTGTTCTGCCTTAGCTCCCGTCAACCTAGCGGTTCGAAAACATGTAAATGCAAATTGATAAATAGGTCCTGCCTCCTCCAGCGGGAAAGGTAACAGTGTCTGTGCACCTTTGGCGTCTAGTAATGCCAGCCACATGACCATGGAAGCATCCTTGGTCAAACACTAGCCTTTCAGCTTTGAAACGGGGATGAGCATCACACTCTAGAGTCGGTCACAACTGGCAGGATAACTTTTCCTTTTTAAGGTTGTATATGGAAACCCCCATGTAATAGAACCATAAGGATGCCCCTATCTTGTTTGTATTTTGCACAGCAATGACTATCATCTTGTTTTAAAAGACTCAGTATTTGTAGCTTTTACGGTGTTCAGCTATGGTGTTTTATTTTACAAGTAGGTTAACTGGACTGCGATAGAAAATGTAGGGCTGTATGAAACTATTATAATAAATAAACATTTCTTAGAAAAATCATAGATTTTCAAATTGACATCCTAGAGAGGATTCAGATTCAGATATTGGCCAAGCATGATTAGACATGTAAGGAATTTGACTCTACTACAGCAGCTCTCAGCATACTTGCAAGACAACAGTAAATAAAATAACATAGCAATAAATGTAGATATTTAACAGTGAAGTGTGCAGTAAAGTGTGCCTTCCAATGCCCATTTCTTTTCTGAAATATGTGGTCTGAAAAGAGTTGCAGAGAACTTTGGAATTGCAAAAAGTGCAAGAGCTTACTTCACTGAGGATGCCATCTGTGGCGCCATGTACCACTTTTTCCCAACTCCAAATTATACAAGCAAATAATAAATGAATAAATTATATTTATAAATACCCACAGGTGGTTTAAATGATTATTGCTGCGAAGTTTATACAACTTATTCTATACCTGTTATATGGATGTGTTATGGACAATATTTGAAAAAAGAAGCTTTGCAACACATAAGAACACAATTGAATATCTCTCTCATTAAAGCAGCAATTGTAAGTGATGCTTGCATAACTATTTCTGAAGCTGTTGCTGGCTACATACATTTGCATATCCATGCATAGCCACTTTGACTCACTTTCTTCTATATAAGCCTATGGATGTAGAAGCTATCAGGAGAACATTCAAACAGCTATGTAAGCCTTACAAAATATGGTTTCTTTAAGAATTCAAGAAGTATTTGGTTCATGCTTTTCTGTTCTATGAAGCATATCCTTCAATATTTTACAGAGGCCTCCAGCATATTTCGAAATTCTTTAAACTTTTTCAAAAAAAGCTATCCTAAATCTTTGTTTCTATCTTAAAATTATTTTGATTTGATTCTATCAACCTGCTCATCTTAACCTTCCTTTTATTTGTATATTCAGCTATAACCGTTTCTAATATAGGTTTAAAACAAATTTCATTACATTTTTTTCCAAATATTTCAAGCATTTTTACATTTTAATAAAAAAATGCCAAAGGGAAACAGTGGTAATAGAAAGTAAATAGATGCCAAAATTACAATAACATTATAACTAAAATGGACTATTTTTATAAGCAAGTAAAATCTGTATCAAAAAAGGTTAAGATTATTAAATGTATTACCATTAGATTATTTTATCTAACTCATCATCATCCATCTTCTATAGTTGATTCTTACAATGCCAAATACTTTTTTAAAGTCTGATTGGAATATGAGATTATTAATTGTAAAGGTTTACTGTCAGACACTTAATATTAATACAATGGCACTGTCACCTCTGTAACAGAAATAACTTTCATACATACCAACTGAACATGCATTCATTTCTCTTTCACACACGCACACTTTCATCTAAATTCATTTAAGCCAGTATTTCTTAAACGTTTTTCCTTTCAGGATTCCTTCCCACTTTTAAATATTATGGAGGACCTGGAAAGAGCTTTTATTTGTATGGATTATATTTACTGATATTACACTAAAAATAAAAATGATGCATTCACTGCTCTTACTGTTTCTTGTGACTATTTGATGAGATTTTAATATTGCATTGTTTTCTGGCAAATCATTTTGATTTGGCAGACACCTGAGAGGGTCTTGGGTTACTCCCAGGAGTCCTTGGACCACACTTCGAGGAACAGTGATCTAAGCAATTTGCAACATATAACCACAATAAGATGTAAAAACTTAAGTATTTTCCTGGTAATAGGAAAAACAACAAAACTACTAGATAAGTAAACCCATGAAAATTTCAAGGGAGCTCCTCCTTGGATAAAAGGGAGGATTCAAAGTAGATTCCTCATCCAAGAAATAATGGTTTGGAAAGCTGGAAAATTCAGTCTGTGTTTTCCCAGATTAAATGTTGGGGGAGCAATTTCAGAGGTTAGTTCAGTCAGTTAACACCACCAAAACCCACCTTCCTAATCAGTTTAGTTTAGCATGTGTGCATATCTTTTGCTCCCAGATGTAATTTCAAAAAGTAAATTTTCAGATGCCCCTTCCTGACACAGCTGGTTTTGGAAAGAAAGCAGATGTGTCTTCTTTATCCAATCTCTAATGAGTGGAATTTTTCCGTATATAACAAAAAATGTCTACAATCTAGCACTTCATGAACAAATATGGACTGGGCCATGACCAAAGAATGACCCATATGGAAATTGAAATAGTATGTGTCTCCAGTACCTCAGGCTGTGAATTTTTAATTAGTCTCTTATTTCCTAGCAAGAGATCTTAGCATCAGGTTACAAATTAAGGAGGCAGTTTAATTAGAGGCACATTATGTAGTCATTTTAATTATGAGAAGGTACTTGTCTTTTTTCTCCTCCATCATTAATAGTAGCTGGAGGGAAAAGAACAACTATGAAATGTCACCAGGAGGGAGAATTTGAAAAAGGAATAAAAACCTATCCTTCTGTGTGATTATCCATAGAACTTCTTGGAATCCCTATTTCCTTCAATTTTTCTTGAAAGCAAAGATTTTTAAAAAATTGAGGAGATTCAATCACTGAAACATGTGTTCAAAATCATCACAGTAAAAAATTGTGCTTACAATTCACAAAATTTTAGAACTGGAAAATGAAAGCTCCTAATTCAAACCATCATCCTCTCCTTCTCTCATACGCATATTATCACAATTGAGTGTTTTGTTCCCAAAACAACAGTTCACCTGCCAGAGGAAAGTATAGTTTTATTTCTAAAATCAGGTCATGAAACCATACTGAAATGATAAAAGTAATTTAATTTAGATTTCTGTGGATCTATTCAAAGATCAGTATCAGATGAATTGAAATATAGTTATTGACTATTTAGTGTGTACAGTGTAAAAAAAGATAAGTTAAAATCTACTACTTAAAGTCTTATAAAAATATACTCACTAATGGCAGCTTACATCTATTATTTAATTTATAAAAATATGCATTTTTCATTTATCCTTGATTAAATCAAAATCAGATTAGGCCTTTTTAATATATATATATATTCAAAGTTGATGTTTAAAAAAATACCACTATCATAACATATTACAATTAGTTATATATTAAATTAATATTGGACAACCAATAAATATTAGTAAATACATAAATAATAACCTCAGTTTTACTCACAATTTTCTTAAAATTGCTGTAAGGTTGGCATTGGAATTTCAAAGTACAGAGAGATAATATATTTTACACAATTTGACCAATTATTTGTTACACACTTTATGAAGCTAAAAACACATTTATATAAATGGAGGCCAAGCTATTATATCTTAGCTAGAGAAACCCCTTATATTTCAGACATATAGAGGTCTGAATCACTATGAACAAAAAACCACACTGCTTTCTTAGTTTTAGTCAAATACTATAAGCTATCATTTTGTTAATGATGATTTACAAAATAGACCATGATTATACCCACATAGTATGTTAAGCCAGAACTAAACAATACACAGTACAACTTTGCACATATAAACTCGCTGTCTTAATTGTCTTGTTTATAAGACTTACGTATCCATTCATTTTATGGGTTGGACGTATTTTATTAGGACAATAAAAGCAACCAAAAACACAAATAAAACCATCACAAAAACCCCTGGTACTCCCATACCAATCCCATACCCTCCCCATACCAATTTCTTCAATGTTTTCTGGAAGCAGGAAAAGTACGGGTTTGTCAGATTTCATACAGAGAGTGCTCCAAACTGTTGAATCCATCTGGTGAACATGATGACTAATAATTTAGCCTGTATATTATTCCAGCTTCAGATTTTATTCACAAAAACTGCTTCAGATTGTGAGTGGGTACAAAAGTAACACCTGACTCAACTCTTTAAAATAATAATGTCATCCCAAGAAAAGATGTTGTGTTTTACAGAGTTGAAGACAGGAGCTATAGTCACATACTCAAGTATTTCAAAATATCTTTTTGGAATCATATATTAAATACTATAGAACTCCAATTTAATTTCTCATCTGATATAAAGTCAAACTGCCAAGGACAAACTGCCAAACCAATTCTAGATCATTAAATATATAACTGAATAGTAAAAGGCATTATACAGAACCATACGCCTGAGCCAGAGCAAAAGTTTTACTAAATACAGTCTTTGGTATCCAGTGACAGCCTAGATTCTCTTGGAAATCTCACAACAAAGTATGAATGCAAATGCCTTCTGCTAAAGTACAATAGTACTTCATTATTAGTAGACCTTCAATTAAGGCATATTGGGTAATACTTAGTAGACTTATTCTATGTAACTGCATTTTAAAGACTTCCAAGTCTTTGGATATAATGTATGCATATTTAGGTACAATATTTGGGTTCCTAACATTCTAAGCAATTCCCAATTCCAGTTATTAAGTTTAAAAACATTCAAATATGAACTTTTATTCATATAAATATGAATTTATATGCGCGGATGATTTTAGGGGCCAATAGATCGGCCCACATAACACCTTTGTTCTGCGAGCTGCACTGGTTACCAGTATGCTTCTGGGTACAATTCAAGGTGTTAACATTGACCTTCAAAGCCCTTCGTGGCACCGCACCAGGCTATCTGAGGAACCACATCATCCCGATGGGGAGTTCCCGGCCCACCAGAATCAGCAGAGGAGTCCTTCTCTGGTTCCCATCAGCTAAGGAATTCCAGATGGCGGGATCCAGGAGAAGAGCCTTCTTTGCTGTGGCTCCTGCCTATGGACCATCTTGCCCCTCGAGCTGAGGGCTGCCCCCTCCCTGATGACCTTCCGGAAGGGCCTTAAGACCTGGCTCTGCGAGATGGCATGGGGCTCCAGGGGGGGCTCATTATCATCATGGAGGTGGCTGATGGATTCTTAGCCACCTTCACCCCTCTTTTATGTATGAAATCTTTTTTAGTCCACCTCGCTAGTCTGCCAGGTTTTTTGTATTAATGGTTTTTGTTTTATTTTTTAACTATTCTTAATTGTTGTTTTAATGTTGTTAGCCACCAAGAGTCTTTGGATTTCAGTGGCATATAAATTTAATAAATAAATAAATAACAAATAAGCATCAATGCACTTGGTGCCTCCTCTACAGCTTAGATAACAGCTTAATTCACATGCCAATTCCAGCCACAATATTGTGAGACACTGAGACACATGCCAGTTCCACAGAAGACCCAAGTTCTGAAAACTATTTTCCAAAATACCAACAAGAATTTTCAGGCACAAAAGACCAGCCAGCTCCACACACCCAGGTTCAAAAATTTATTGCTAAAGCTTATATATAAGAATCTACTCAACTAATGGTTCAGCACCTGTGGATGTTAGATTCAACAGCAATCAAAGATGGCTGAACCTGTGCATTTGTACTACATAGTGATTCTAGACTAACCATCCTCTCACTCCTCCCTCTGGCTCTGCCATCTCTTCTCCTGCAGAAATGGAGCCATCTTTGTCTCTGGAGAGAGGAGATTTAACTGAGAAGGCTTATTTCTGGTTGCTTCTCACGGATATCCTGGAGGAGAGGCAATGCTCTTCCTATGCCCTCCAGCTGGATATGCAAAGAAAACCAGGTCCACAATCATATTTATACTATCCACTACTTTCTCCCCAAACTTATTAAGTACAGAACATTGTGTTTTAAAGAATCATTGTTCTTATTACATCTCCAATAAAGTACTGGACCCTTCAAACAAAACTCTCACTTTCTCAAATACTATTTGTCTTTCCTGCCCCCTCCCCTTTTTTTAGCTAGAAGCAGCAAGGCAACATATGTAAGCATACAAAAGTGCATCATTACAGAAGTGATCATTTTATTTTCAACTGCTTTTTAACAAGCTCTTGACAAATGTTGGTTTCTTCAATGATGCAGCAACCTATAGCTATCCATCCCAAAGCCAAAACAACTTTTCTTATTTTTTAGTCAATTCTGTTATCAGAAATCAGAACTTCTGCCCCAGTGTTTACTTTTCAACCTTTTAGGTCACCTAACTCCAGTGACTCTGGACAGCTTAGTATCTACAAACAATATACTAACAATGCCAAACAATAGCATCGTTCTAGAGACTACAACAACCATTTCTCTCTCGCATCTAGAAGATAAAAACAAAAAGTCCCTCCCACTCAGACTAATCCAATGTCTAGGAAATGTCATGTTTTTTTTCAAACCTGACAATCTTCAGCTCCCAGAATTCCCCAGCCAGTAGGTTCCAGAAAACAGGTTCTAAGACAGAAAAAGCCAACTGCATAGATGATTCTCATCTAGCAATCTGTCTACTGCCCTAAACTGGAGCTCTTTATATTTTGTGTAGATTTGCACAATTTATTTCATTTATTATAAGAACTCTGCTTATAGCTTGCTACTCTCTAAGAGATTCTACTCCATAAAATACTTTCTTATTCTATTCCCACTTTCTTTTTCTAAACTAAATTTATTAAAGACATTGTCCAAAGTACTGGAAATCCAATTATAATGTATATTAGATCAGCACTCTAAGTACATGATGCATATTTTCTTCTTTGCAAAAGCCATGCCAGTTCTTCATCATCAAGTTTACTCTCCTATATATTTAACAATTCTAGAGTTAATATGCTTTTCCACTAGTTTATCCAAGGCAGATGTTATGCTAGTGGACTTCTAATTTCTCAGCTCCCCTGAATCTTATTTAAACACTAATGTTTACACTGGCTATCTTCCAGTAGAGGAACCAATTTTAGTTATAGATAGCATATTTTAGTTTGAAAATCAACAATCTCACATTTGCATGTTTACTGTTTAAACCCACAGACTGGATTGTTTTTTTTAATTTTTCTATTTCCCTTCAAACTCCTTATTTCACCATTTCTTTTCAATCATTCTTCTGGCAATCTCCCAGAAAAAAAATATTTGCGCCTTGCTATCTGACTAAACTTACATCTTCTGTTGCAAAGATAAATGCAAAATGTTTGTTCAGCTATTCTGAAATCTCCCCATCCTTCACTAATCCTTTAACATCTTTGCTATAAAGTGGGCCAACATTTCCCACTTGATTCTCTATTAGATTTTTATTGGTTGTTTCAAAGCTTCTATAAATAAGCTCCTCAAAAGATATGTTGCTCCCTCTAGTTTTATTAATGAAATTACATATATTTTGACAGAATTTGTGGTCTTTCATATTTTAATTATGTAGGCAGGATTTCTACTTTCCAAAAAAAAGCTTCCTTCCTTCTTTGTGTTTTTTTTTAATTGTACTGGCAAATAAAAAAATCCAACATCTGCATTCTGTTTACATTAATATTAAAAGTGTAAATTATTTTCAATAATAATTGAGAATTACACAGCGATGTTATCAACTTTGGATTCAACTTGCTTTTAATTAAGCTTCTCAACTGTGAAAGGTTCTCTCATCTGAAGCTAGACTTTCTGAACAACAATTCACACATTTTTACTATCTCTTTGATTTCTTTCTCCATGCCAAGATTATCCTCAAATGTTCTGACGAGGAAGTATTATCTACAGAGTTAAATTTAAATTTCAACATTAGTTGGCTTTCCCACTGAGTACAGTCTTACTTTTTGTCTTTTCTTTTTTGTTATAGAGAAAGAAAACATTTCATAAACACAGGGTTTCTGCTTCTTTTGGAAGAATTATATGTCTTTCAACTTGTACTGGAAAGAATAATAAGTTCAGAAGAGCACAGCCACTGGAATCTTGTTAAGTAAGATACCTATGAGTCTTCTAAACAACAGTTCAACATTTAAAATGTTCTATTTTTAGTTATTATTCTAATATTAAAGCTTTAAAGAAGTTGACCATGCTGACTATGCTCTTTTTAAATTTTAAAAATATTAATCCTCTGTAGCAAAATACAAATGGCAAAAAGGCTTGTTGTCTTATATCTCAAAACATCATATACTGAATTAGATCCAGTCCAATAGCAGAATCTGACACTGGTATACTCAGTTTAGTATAATGGTTTCAATAATTGATACATTAAATAGGGCATAAATCAAAGTCAAATGTTCTACTGGCTGCAAAGGAAACAACATAAATAGGTGAATAACACAAATTGGCAGAGATTGGTAGAAATTTTGCTACTTTCCAAGTTATGATGCCTCGCCACAGCATGGGGAAGCAATCTTACTGTATTCTTCCATGGTTTAAAAAAATGTTTTTTTTCTTATGATATAAGGGTGGAGAAAATTACTAATGTTATGCCAAGGAACAAAGGGAATTTGTATCCAATGATCCAAGAGCTAGCCTAACTATCCTTCAAATAATATATATATATACCACTGTGTCCAGGATAGGTGTGGGATTCCCCCAATGGATCTCCATGAAATAAAAAGCTTGTTTTTTCTCTCCTCCAGATTTATACATAATATATTCCAATTTTAACAATCCCTATTTAAGTATTTTCCAATGGGCTATATCTAAAGTGATTTCAGGTATCCAAAGAAAATATCACATTTCAAATCTGACACAAAGTACTGAGTATATTATACTTTTTTTTCTTGTACTTATAATAAGACTGTTCTAATATTAGCCTGGCAAACACTGACTTTCACAAATCTTAAATTAATTTTAGTGTGTAAAATAATGACAAAACAAAGTTTTCTTAATTTTAAGAGTCAAGAAATCAAAAAAACCTAGCAATTAGATTACATACTATTAATACCACTGAACATTTTGATTTTAAATATGTTTACAAGATTACAACCCTATGTTTTTATAAGGCAGTTTCATTTAAAATAATGTCATTGCCTTTCAATAAACATTAAGAGAACCAAATTGTTAACTGAATTAAATACAACTACTTTGGCTTAATTAGGAAGTATAAAGCCAGCTTCAAATGACCAACTACAACCATATTCATTACACATTTACAGCATTAAGAGTTCTACATTACTTCTTGAACAAGATTCTCCTTGTATACACACACACTTTTCTATTTGAATTAAACCTCATTTCCAATGTATCTTCCAAAAAAAATAATATTATTAAGACATAGAAGAATATACAAACAACACATAAGCACAAGCCCTGAACATACAGTTCAACCCAAGGAATCTCACTGTCAATAGTAGAGAACACTGGTAACAACCACCATTTTTGCCTACCATTCAATAACCCAAATGTGTTTTTACAAGCATCTCCATTGCCTGTGATCATTAACAAAGTTCAACTTCTACTAAGCATCTCAGTCATAGCTACAAGTATGCTCTCCAGAAATCAAGAGGATTTATTCCCACTACAACTTCTGAGTATATTACTGTATAATTAAGTGTCTCTGACATAAGTAGTAAGATTCCAAAATTTATAACTATGCAATCCTGAAATGTTACAAGGCAATTTATATTTTAAAAATACTCTTTCAAGCTCTTCATGCATGATTACCTAGAAATTCTACCTATCATATTAGTTGAAAAAGAGATGAATGTACATTGCACTATAGAACATACTCTCCAAGACAACTGTTTATTTCTTTCCTGGCAGTTATTTTAAAATGAAATCTTAATATGTATTGCTTCATGGCAAAATTTATTATTTTCTAATACATATATTTCTAATACATATATTTACCAAGAAGGTAATAATGTGAGACATTCACATCAGCAGCTTAACTATATGATAAAAAAACTATTAAACTCTCTACTTAAAGCAGTTTGGTTCAGTGTAACTCCAGTACAACCAAGATAGGCCAGGTTATTGACCTGATATATAAATATATTGTAATATAAAACTATAATGAAGGTATTCTCTCACAACTGTTTCCTTTATGTATTATGCCATAATATGGAACGTCACTTATATGCAGCAAATTATTTTAGCTGATAATTTGATGGCAAGTGATTCCAGGTATACTGTAATATAAACGTACTGAAGTGTTAATGTGCACTGATTCTCAATAAGGATTATAAGGATTATAGTTTCAACATTAATAGCTCTGTTAATACATCACATCTCACTTAAAGGATTCTTTTAGATGCTAAGAACAAATATAAAACAATATTCTAAATAGGAATGGCATGAATTATTAAATAGTTGTATATGATATCTTAAATTCCCATTTATTACCTTTAGATATGTACAAATTAATCTTTCTATATAACTAACTTTGCATATATTGTTGTCCACTGCAATTTATTTAAAAAAAATTGCTTTTGCTACTAATTCCTGGTGCGCAACTAATAACTTATATTTGGCTTTTGAGTCATTACAATCAGTTAAATAAACTAATTTAAAAATTAAGAAAGCTCTGATTTATAAAAATGAAGTATTCATATAATTTACTATTCTTTGTAAAATTATTTTATACAGTAACACATTTTATTTATCAATTATAGTATGCCCCTCTCGCTGTCAAGTCAGGTGTTAAGACATATAACTAGGCCTAATAATTCCTTTTATACTCAACTATAAAATACATTATTGGTTATATTTCAACAATTTGTATTAATTGTTCTATATAATAAATAATATACAGTAACTCTACACTATCGTTAGATAATACAGTTGACTGAAATATCTGAGCAATGTTATTTATTCCTTCATAGACAGTTGGATTAGTTTTAGAAAAGTAAAATATAAAAATGGAACAATAATTCTTTTATATCCTGATTTTAAACTCCCGTTTGTGAAAATTGTTAATGTATAATTTCAAGGAACAGGTATAGAGAAAACCTGGAATCAGAATATTATTATCCTGTTCACAATTACCAAAAATAAGTCCTAAAGAACTCAGAAGTAATGACTGCTCTCTTCCACTATATTTCCCCAATTTTTATATAGGATAACTAGAACTGAAATACTTCCTCAGTCCCCAAGACTTATGTAATAAATTATCTGATACTGTCACTACTGTGCAATTCAATGGTTGCATTTGCTACTCCAGAAATAATGCTTCAAATCATCTTCTCCAATTGCTGACATTATCTGTAGCCCAAATTACTAGGCATGGCTGCCTCCCACAGACTTCAGATACATTGGACTTCAACCCCCATGATTCCCAGCCATCGTTATATCTACTAAAATGGAAGCTGAAAAAAATGGCAGGTTTTATTTTTACAGTGGCATGAATTTGATTCAAGAATTAATAACCTATTCCCAGGTTAAGTGTGCATTCATGTGCATTTGTCTACTTGTGCCATTCGTTATTTTGCTCCTGGCTCTGCTTAATGGGCCACAAAATCCTATCAAAGGGGAAAAAAAACAGAATCCACAAGCCTGAAATCTTCCCAAAACAGCACAAGCATGTATTATTTAAGTCTTGCCATTAAATAACTGATAAAATACTTTCAGTGGAAAGTTACTTATACACAGAATCTGTCTCAAGCAATTAGCTTAGTTTCTTGGGAGACCCGTCCAGTCTTCTTACTCATCCAAACAGAACCTTTAGTGCCTAAGTAATCACTTGAGTAAAAGGAACTAACATTTTATTTTTTTTCCTTTCCTATTTTCACACAACTCCAAAGTCCAACATGCCTTACAGCCATTTACCTACCAGACCTCAAAAGCTCTTAGAATTAAACTTTCACTACTTTCTACATCTTGAATTTCAAGAGCGAATTTCAGGATAAGGCTCCCCCCACAAGAAAGGAATCATGCCTCAAGAGTTCCACCATTATTATTTATTCATCCCTTGTTTTAGGCTAGCATTAGTATTGTTTTTATTCAAGGCTCACAGTCTCCAGCAAGCCCAATCCAAAGACTCTAGGGGAAAGGTGGAGAGAGACTCACCAAACAACATGCACTGAAATAGATAAATGAGAATCCAAAAACGCAGCAGCTTGCCCAAGCCAGGGAGGATGGGCAGTGAAAAATGCACACGTTTGATGTGGCCAAATACTAACTAACACTGGGCCTCCCCTGTTATCTGTCGGCTTAAAAAGTCTGGTCTAAAAGGTGAAGGTCTCACGGCTCTCCAAGGGCACACATGCTTTCGATTGAAAACTCCGAGCATTGCCCGGGCAAAAAAAATGACAAGAGCAGCAAGTTGAGAAATACAACTACTCACACTCAGAAACCACACACTCAACTTTCACAGGCTAAAGAACAAATTAACACGTGTTTAAGACGCAATTTTTTTTTACTTCGGTAAATTACTCGTAACACCCTCGCAGGTTGATTTCGACAGTTCACAAACCTCCAAAGCTCGGTGCGCAGGCGAGACACCACCTCAGGCGCAGGCGCACCCGAGTGTGCCCGCACAGCCGTCTTGCGGCGTCAAATGCGCATCGATCCACCAAATATCAAAGCGCAGCGCATCCAGCTCCACGGGGCACAGAAACTCTTTGTGCGCGAGCGGGCACTGCGACGTCTCAAGGGAACATCGGCATCCCGCCGCTCCTCCTCGCTCACAGCACCTCACATGGATCTTCAGTGCCTCTCTGGGTAAGGAAATCACTTCATTCAGTGTGAGTTACTCCAGAGTAAAGATACAGCTCAGAAAGCTGCCTGTTCATGCAACCCCCTCTAGGATTAAACAAATTGGCATTATAAAGACATTTACTCTGAATTAGTCCCCCCCAACTCCCCAGTGAGGCTGATTCTCAATAAACGAATGTCGAATTGCAGTTTAAAAGATCTTGCAACCAGAAAGGAGCTTCGGTACAGGATATCTTCTTTCTCCCGCCAAAAGCCAGGAAAGGATTTATTTTTATTTCATTTACAGTTTGAAAGGAAACTCCGAGGAAATGGAGGTGAATGGTTGCTAGGTCTATGTTTGTTTTCCTTGAATGGGTTTGGGAGACGGGAATCCCTTGATAGCCTTGTCAGGGTGCGGGGTCAGAGTCAACAACTAAGCTCCGGTTCATTTCAATATTCTGGATGCTGGGAAGTCCAGTGCTCGCGGCAAATCCTACGGGTTAGGTGCGCTGGACAGACTAAACTGGGGTTGACTCTGCATGCGTGGGAACTGTCATTCCGCCCCTTTTCTGCCTCTCTTGGGCGGTCGAAGTCAGGCAACGCTTTATTAATAGACCACGTCTGGCTGGAAGGAAAGGTTTGTCCCGGCCACGGGGTCTTCCCGCTCATCCCCTCCCCCCAGCCCCTTGCCCAGCAGCTGCAAGAGTCATATGTTTCTTTCTCCTGCAGGGCGTGATTTTATGTTTGTTTTAGAGCTTATTCCTGGCTCAAGTTATTTAAGGAAAGCCTGGAACTCTAGCGTAGACGTAAAGTCCTAGGGCCGTGGCTTGGGGGGGGGGGTTGAGGGGAGGAGAAAAAGATAGTTCAGTGTTCTTGAAGCCTGGCAATTTTAAGACTGTGGACTTCAGCTCCCAGAACTGAAGCCATCCCCATTCTGGCTGGGGAATTCTGGGAGCAGAAGTCCACATGTCATAAACTTGCTAAGTTTGAAAAACACTGAGATGGGTCAATGTATAAATAGGAAAGGAAGTACCATTGGGTTAAATGAACCCATTAAAGGAACTTGTTACTCTCTGAAGAAGTCTTTCAGGAAGTCCAGCTGGGAAGCTAAGCGGAACTGGACCTAGGTAGCCTGTGAATCTCAATGGGAGACCAGTAGGAAACTTTGAGGCTGTCCATCAGACCAGGAAGCCCGGAAGCATTCTCAATAAAAGGCACAACAAGCCTCTTCATGTAGTAGATGTGTCCATGAAATCACCCAAGAATTGAATTGGCAAGGGTGTCCGCAGGATGGGTCAAAAGAGCACCACAATTATATGATCAAACATCATCCCTTTTTAATGGGTGTACCTGTAGAAAAAGGTTGGGCCTTTGATTGCATGGAAGTGGCTTCTGTCTTAACTTTTGTGACTCCTTTTTGAGAACACCCCCGTGAGTTTGACTTGAAGAGTTTTGGGAAGTTGTTACATGAAACCACAATTTGGGTTATTTTCTGAAGCCTGGCTTGTTATATAAACACATCAATTGTGTTTTTAATAACCTGGTATGGTCCTTTGTATGAATACCGCCTTCAGCCCTGTAGATTAGCTAAGCAACGATAAAAATATAGCTTAATAGATGGACTCAGAATAGTGTGTGTTCCCAGAAGATTAGACTGAGTTAATTGTGGTTAAGTTAGGCACTGGGAAACTGTTATCAGATACAGCCTGTGCATCATTTATTGAATAGTACTGCAGGAAACAGTATCTCCAAGGAATAACAAGTTCCCACCAGCTAAGGAGACAACTGTTTAATAGCTGGCTTCATATAAACTAAGCCATAATGTGGTTTGTTTGTTTTAGCATGCTGTGGAAATCCAGCCTATATTGGGACCAAAATAAAATAAGACTGCCAAATATGAAGTGGTAGAGAATTCCTGAGTTATTTGGGAAACCATCAAACTTACCAGTCCATCAAGTTCTCAAGTGGCCTTTTGATTTATACAGAGGAAAGAGAGACAGGGAAATTTCAGATTTGTCTTCTGTTCTTTTTATTTTATTCATTTAAAGCACTGGAGAATAGGTTGCCTTTTCAAAGCAAAACATTGATGAAGCTGCTTAGAAGAAAAAAGAAAGGAGGAAAGAAAGATTAGAACAGCATCTAAAAATGTAAACTAAAAACAACGGTAGAATCAATCATGGAGGAAAAAGTACCTACGATTGCAATTTTAAATGTTCTCAGTTGCACTGAAATGGGTCTTGAAGAAAAAAGGTTGGCTTTGACTGGCAGCACAGCTCTCACATAGAAATGTGGCAGGCAGTTTCCACTAAAAGGTAGGGACTCCTTGGTTTTCTTCCCACCAAAACAAGTTCTCCCCCACCCCCAAATGAGCCTCGCTGCACCGCTGCACCGATTTCCATTGCTCTGTTGGCCTTCTTCCAGTTGCTCTAATCTCCTTGGCCCAGTAGGGGTATTAAACTCGTAAAGTAGACTCAGCAGATGGTAGGTCCTTAGCTGACTTTCTGTGGCTCAGAAGTGAAGTAAGATCAGAACTGGTTGTTCTTGGCCTGGAGGCACCCAAAGAGTCAAGTGAAGGTAAGCTCGAGACACAATTTGAGAAATATCCCAGAGTATATAGAAAAACACTTATTAAATAGTAAATAAAACCAAGAATGTGAATCGCAAAACCCTTTTAACATGTTTAGACTGGGGAAAACCAGGCTGGTTTGCAGGTGAATAGAAACCCCTTCTGACTTTTTACACACTTGCAATTCCTGTGGGTGCTCCTCTTTCTTTTATCCTGCAAGCTTTGTCCTCTACTTTTATTTTTCTTCTCTCTTCCCCCCCAGATCAGGCCAATCTTTTGCTACTTTTCTATCAGCTTCCCTCTCTGCCTTTCCATCTAGGAGTAAAATAAGGAAAAGCCATCTGCCAGCTACCTACCTATCTATCTACCTATCCTTCCTTCCTAAGCTTGCTTGCTTTTTCTTTATTTCCTTCCTTCCTTCCTTCTTCTCTCTAATCTGGGAGAGGACACAAAGACTAAAGTACACTGAGCACACTAATGAAAAGGGGGAAGAGCTCCCTAAGTAGTCTCACTCCGAAAGGAAACAGCTGGGCTGAATTTCCAGCACCCAAAATTAATTAAGCGCTCCGTTTGTGGGATTTGGTGGTTCAATATAAGTCAACCTCGCTTACTCTCCATGTCTGGAGTTTTTCTTTCTTTCGTTCTTTCTTTCTTTCATTCCTTGTCTACCTCCTTTCTCTTTTTGCCGTGGAGGGAGGGGGCCTGATAACAGATTCAGTCTTTTCACACAATCCCCCTCCCCTAAATGTATGGACCTTGTTAGGAGGCATCTCTAAGCCCCACTCCACCCCGATCTCCAAAAGATGAATAAATATCTGGTTCTTCTCTGCATGAACCACTTTTATCTGTGCTTGAGCCAAGGTTTTTCTGGAAAAAAAAGTCTCCATGTGTGTGTGTTGGTGCAACGGGTCAAATGGATCAAAAGTCAATATGCTTGCTTTTCTCCACCCCCAAAAGGAGGGCAGACATTCAGACCAGATGTCCTTGTTAAAAAGAGAGTAAAAAGAATGAGACAGATAAGTGGGAATGTGTGTGCACGTGCGTGTGTGTAAGCCCTTGTCTTGAGCAAATTTAATTCAGCTCCAAGGACCCCCCATTTCCTTGGGGGAAGTTAAGGAAGAGAGGAGAAAAGGCTCCAGAAGCCCCCTCCTCTCCCAGCAGTTCCTTAATTCGAAGTAAGCCCAGTTGGTTTTCTTCACGGGCTGCAAAGGCAGCCGCAACTGACAGCATAGCTGGTTGGTTAATTGTTGCACAACAAGACACACGCTCACCCCTCTGTAATTTCAACAATCCCATCCAGGAGAGTAGGCGGCTTCTTGGGTACCTTTCAGCCTGGAGGTGGATGGAGGAAATAACCATGTGGCTGCGTTCACCCCACAAAGCCAGTCGAATCCGAAGAAAGGCCCAAGTGTTGCATTCACATGAAAGCACCCCCTTATCCATCTCCATGAGCTAAAATGGTTTGAGTCACGTTTGTGTCAAGACCTGGGTCAGCAGGAAGAAAAGGGGGTGAAAAGAGGTCACTGGACTACCTTAAACTTGGGTTGAGCCCAACTTGATTCCTTGATGCTGTGTTCTGCAGATTAGCATCCCTTGCCCCTGCTGAAGATGGAAACCGCTGGGCGGAAACATTTCCTGGAAACCATTGCTCTCTCACACACCACCACGATCTTTTTGAACTGTTCCATTTTTGGGTCCTGCGAATTGGGAAGCAAACCTCAATCCCATCCAGGCTGACAGTGACCAGGTTTAGCCAGAGGGAGAACAGAACCGCTGGGCTGCTAGGATCATGGTTAAGCATGTGGTGTGAAACTTGGATAATTCTAGATATTAAAGCAGGTTTATCTGGTGGGGGAGAGCCAATCTGGTGTAGTGGTTAAAGCATCAAGGGAGATGATGCTTCCTGCATCTGACAGTTTGAACATGAGAAATCTCTGCCTGCTAAAAGAAAGGTGTTGAGCTCCTTACAATAATGGTTCTGGACGTTGTGTATATGTGTCACCCGGACATGGAAGGGGGGTTAGGAGATCGTGCACATCAATTAACTCACTTCTCCCAAGGCAAGAAGCTCCTTTGGTCAGCACAGTGTTAGAGGCCTGCTGGGAAACTAACCCAAAATCTGGGAACCCAGAAAACTGAATTAACCGAATCCCACATAAGATATCGTACATCTCTGGGCCAATTATTCTTTCTCAGCCTTGCGGGCTTGTTGCTTTTTGGGAAAATAGGAGGAAGAAGTATTAGGGTTTGACAGCTTGAGTTATTTGTAAAAAGAATAAAAGCAGAATATCAACAAACACACACCTTTTGGGAAGGGACATGCTGATCCATTGAATCAGTTCACTAAACCACAACACATAAACTCACATTCTCAACTGGCATCAGGTGTGAACTACTTAACAGTAGATAGACCCTTTAATTTCCCTGCTTTCTCCAAATTACAAGTATTTTCCTACCGTAATACAAAAGAACCAAAATTCTTTTTCCCAAAGGAGGAAAAATGTGAAGAGGGGAGGGGAGAGGAGGGGATGGAGGAAAGAAGGAAGGAAGGAAGGAAGGAAGGAAGGAAGGAAGGAAGGAAGGAAGGAAGGAAGTACTGTGAAAAGTGGCTGTACATTGCTTTGGTTGTACATTTACAGGTTGCTTAGATTTAATTAAAGGCATTTTTGAAGCATTAAACAATTAAAATTTGCTTCCCAACCCTACTAATTTCCCCCTCATCAACATTTCCTAAAATCCAAGCTGTGATTTTTATTAGTTGATTCATTTCTTAAAACATGTTACTGGTCCTCATGACTTCAAAGGACCAAGAATTTTCACTCTGCCATGCCAGAAGTAGTATTTTTTAAAAGGCTCTGTAACTGATGTGCATTTCTGTTTGTCCTGTGCAATCATCCAAGCAGTTTACAGTTGTTGCTTCTCTTGTTGCTTGTGAAACCAACAACAGCGTTCTCATGCCAATGTTTTTCCATCTCCATAGGCAAACAGGAACTTCAGGAAAGGTCACAAAACCAGGTAGCTCTGTTGCACTTTTTGCTCCAGTGAAGGAACAGGAAATTCTGTTTTTCTAACTTGTGTTACTGTACTTCTTTCCAGGATTTCAGCCAAAGCCAAAGACCTTTGCTTTAAGGGTTAGTACAGCTAACCCCGTTTTTCCAGATATGTGATGGATGTGATCAAAACCCAACCTTTTCTTGCAGTCCTTTACTTGCCTGCTTTTAGTTTTGAATGGCAAACTGATACCAATTTACAAATTAGAGCACCTTACTCTGGTTATTTTTTTCTTGATGAAAACTGTGGGGGACAAAGGGTCCCCATAAGTCTAAAATGGGTTTGGCAGCTCTTTTTTCAATTCAAAGGGGTTGTGTCAACTCTTTCCTGTTCTTTGAAAGTAACATGTGAGTAAGAGGTGGGATATCAGAGGAAACTGACGGTTACTATTCGCATTATTGATAGCAGCTGAGGCCAAAAGAACAGTATGAGGAGAGCAGACTTGTGCCCTTAAAGGAATTTTACTCTCCCCCACCCAATGGACACCTAGATTAACTCCAGCTCACAATATTCCACAATAATATAATCATAATTATATCATTCTCGTCTTTCTGCTCTCAGCCTCAGCCTGCACCATATCCCTAAATGGGAGTGACTTCATATCTGTGAGATGACATTTTAGGAAAGTTTTCTGGGTGTTGATTCAAATGGGATTCAGAATACCAACCTATGGGAAATTTATCTTGTATTTTGGAATTTCATCCACATCTAACTCTCTAAGGGCAGTTTTGGGAACTTTGTGGCCCTTTTAGTTGTCTGACTTCCATCATCCTTAACCTGTTGACTAGGCCTGATGGGAACAGGAGGCTAACAGGTTTTCCCCAAGTGAAACCCTTCCTGCTTTTCCAAAATCACCTCAGGAAAACTCCCAGGCTGTGTGGTCATGGAATATGACAGCCAAAATCCAAAGCAAGAACAGAGTGGCTAATCTGGGATTTAATTATAAATTGGGATTGCAACTCCCATCATCCCTTACCATGCCATCAGAAATTTTGGAAGAAGCAATCCAGTCTGAAGAGACTGTATTACTAGGATGAGAAAGCTTAGAAATCATGGGCTGGGGTTCCATTCAAATCCAAAGAATGGTGACATTCATTTGTCTCCCTAGAGCAACCTACCTCACTGGGAGGTTGGGAGGATGATGTGGCCAGGAGAGGAAACAGGGAATATGAAATCACGACTCCTGTTGTTTATGCATAAACTGGAACTTTATGCCTTTTGTCCAGAAATCATGATCACAAACTGTCCCAGATCCACTGCATTATGTTCAAGGTAAAAAAAAACCTGTCTCCCCATTCCAAGCTTTACCCAAAAGCCAAGATCTACCACCCACTTGTCCTGGAGCAATCTTCCTTGTACCTCTAGCACATCTTCTCTAGCACTCAGAGACACCTAATCCCGTAAGATTCCTCTGACTTCTAAACCCTGATGGGTCAGAGATCTCTCAACATGTTCACCCCAGGTGTGAAAATACAAAGAAGCCAATCCTATGTTACTATTGCCTGTCTTGTGAATAATCCCAACCAGTGTGGTTAGAAGGTGCTTAGTGAGTTGAGTGAAATGGGGGGAATATTATACATTAAAGATTGCCCACTTTCAAAAGAGGGAGGGAGGGAGGATTGGGAGAAAAAGAAAAAAGGAAAGCAGGGAGGGAGGCTGTCTTCCCAAAGGTTGGGGAAGAAGTTCAATTCAATTCAGCAAGAATTACTTCCATTTATGTATGGTCAAGGCAACAAATGTTGTTCTTTCTACCTGAAGCAAATAGCAATCCGAGGCTTCATTTACTCAAGAGTAAGAGCCTGACCATCTACAACATTTGCCTGCTTCATGCAGAGCAACAAATATAAGCATCTTCTCCCTTCCCAAAAGTAGCAATAGGACTCACTTCCCAACTCACAAGCAGTTCCCCTTCCCTGAAATCCCAAAAGCCTCGCTGGCCTAAAGTTAAGCTTAGCCTGTTCAATGCAACTTGGACAAGTTTAAGCGGTGGCTCTTACTGAATCTCAGGATTTCCCAGCAGGCAGACATCCATGAAATGGCCATTTACTCAGGTGTAAAATCCTCTGAATCCAACCCATTAGTACTCAGTCGTCAATACTAAACTCAGTCCTTAAATTATTTTAGGAACCAGGTGTCGCCACCCACCCCAAGAAAGGGTTTTGTAAATTAATCTCTTGAAGAATATATCAGATCCCATGAATAGATACTTACAAGACATCTCCATTAAGGTTCCATTAAATAAATAAATAAATGAGAACCAATTTTTTTTCTCTTTTTTGAGTAAGTTTAATTCACGGGATGAAAACCTCATCAACAAAGAGAAAATCAACTTATACAAGAGCTTCATTAGACTTCGGTTTATGCGAAACTCCTGACTTGTGTTCGAAGCGCTTCGGAACGCGGTCGTTTAAGCTAAGTGGATTGAGTTTTCGGGACTGGGTCTCTGGTTTTAAAGCAAAACTGAACCTTTGTCCTTGTCTTCTTTGGTGGGAAGAAAGAGATCAGATAAATTTGGAAGCTGAAATCTTCCAAATGAGTAACTCTCTTCTTCCTTGCCAGTTAGCCACCGCCTCTGACCGCTGTCTGAACTGCCTTGTTACCTCCAGCCGCAACCGAACCGGTTTCTCGAGCTTTTTGCAAACAACCGAGGAGTAAACTGTCTTTTCTCCCTTCTTTCCGAAAGCACACTTAAAATATCCTTCCAAAATTAAGGAAAGAGGTCAAGAGCCCTGGGGAAGCGACAAAAGTCACGAAGCGGTTCTAGCCTGAAATGCTTCCTTTAAAAAAGTGAAGAAAGTCGCTATATTATCTCTATCTATTCATCCATCCACCCATCTACCTATCTTGCATTAAAGCCACCTGCTGTGGAGCAAACGGTTTGAAAACGGATTGAAAAACCCTAATGAATATCAGGGAAACCTTGCAGATGCCGAGTCTGAAATTCCCTAGCAGCGATCTGGGTTATCCTGGAAGGAGAACTCAACTTTGCAACTGAACAAACATTTGAATTTCTGCTGCAGAAAATCACACAGAATGACTGGAGCAAACTTCGCCTCCGGGAAAGTTTCATTCAGGCTTCCTTGCGGGGGTTCTCCCCCGTTCCCACGAGACTCAGAGGCGATCCAGGCATTTTTTGTCGTGGGGGGGGGGCTAGATCCCCGCACAGGGAATGCTGATGGGATCCCTGGATCTGAAGATCTAGCTGAACGCAAGCGAAAGCAGACGAGGGTTGTTGTTTCCAAGATATAAGATTCTGAGCCAGGTTGATTGCACCCGGTGTCGCCACCCACCCCAAGAAGGGGTTTCGGTTGTACTCACTGTATGATTTATTTCGGAACAGGAGGCAGCCTAGCAGACTCGAGTCTCTGGGACTTAGTGAGAAATAACTCATTAGTTAAAACGTTGTTACTACAGCTTTTTCTTTCCTGGACAGGGGAAGAAGGCCCGTAGGCGGCACTGTTGCATTCCTGAACTCGATTTGAAGCCGCTCGATTCGGTTTCAGTCCTTTGGAGACTTTTCTCAGCCTAGGAGTCAAGTCCAAGCTGACGCTGGACTGTCCAAGAGTCATTTCGAGCTGCCCAAGCCGTTTCTCCTGTCTCATCAGCCACATGTAAATTCGGGTTGGAGTTCACTTGTGCAGGCCCAACCGGTATTTCTGCACAGATGCCGGTATGTGGATGATGACCTTCTTTTTTACAGCACCCGCTTCGTCTTTGTCTCTTCACTCGCTTTGATCCGAGCCTGCATATATATATATATTGTGTTGACCGTGCCCAGATACTCCATTCTCTGAGTTTTTTATTTGAAAATGAATGGCTTAACTGGTTTACACCTAATCAAATCGCCGGTTTGAGTGTCTGGTCACGACCATTTTTTCCACTTTGGAAGAGAGCGCTGGGTTAAGAAGGGAGGCTTTTTTCTGCCCAATGAAAGCATTAATCGAGGGCACTCGTATCTGGTAGCTAAGTCCACACAATCTGCCAGTCAGGGTTAAAAGGTAGGCAATGCACTTGGTTTTGCTTGTTTAACAACCCCGTATCTCGGCTAGTAGGTTGTGTGAACCAGGTTATCGTGATTATTTAATATTTTCCTGTAGAGCAGAAGACAGACACAGAATGTCAGATTACCTCGCCAAGGGTGACTTCTTAATCCGTGTTTAGTCTGACTCTACTGTAGAAATCTTCCCAGTTAATCATTCTTTTTCCTGTCTGTGAAGACTCTCACTCGTCCAGGGTAATTGCATCGCAACAAAGTTTTAAAAACTTATATATATACCAGCTCTCTTACCAGTTCAATTTCAGAATTGAGAAAGCCTTTTGGATTAAAGGTGAAACGTCTTCGACTT
>JANHZU010003081.1:45998-57635 GCA_032468055.1 Acrochordus granulatus | reverse complement strand
GAAAGGAAAGGAAAGGAAAGGAAAGGAAAGGAAAGGAAAGGAAAGGAAAGGAAAGGAAAGGAAAGGAAAGGAAGATTTCTAATGCTCCCTGCCAATTTCCCACAAGGAAACTCAATAGAGAAGCCAGTGGAATGTTTGAAATTGCTCCTCTTCCCTGTGTTTTATTGCCCACCCATGGTCATTCTGTAATGTAAGGAAATATTGCTGAAACAATGACCCAGAGGGGCATCAGTTGTCTAGTGGTTTTCTAATATTGCACTTACATCATGGAAGTTTTGATTGTATGAACTTTGTAGATTTTTTTGCCCATTTGTCTGATATTGCTAATATAATTGCCAACTAGATGGGAGATTACCTTGAATGATCTTGAAACAATTACATAATAAGAGTTGGTTAATATTTGAATGGGAGATTACCAGACTGTAGCTCAGTTGAGAACCAAAAGGACATCTCAGAAAAAGGAAATAATCAAACCAGTTCATTACCATTGCCAATATGTGTTCATGAAATTATTAGCTGTCATGATTCAAAGGAGATATAGAAGACATATAGAAAATACAAAAAAAATAACCATGTAAATAAAATGTCAGGTACTATATTAATTAATTATACATGTGAAAATGTATCATATATATATTATTTTAATCTAATGCTATTAAGGTAAATCACAAAATCTAACAAGTTTGATAAAACTGTGGGTCCTGCTTTGGAAATCTCATTACCTTAACTTTGTGATTGTTTTCTAATGTGGCAACTGAAGAGACTTTACTAAGCTACAACTGTTGTTATATTATTTAAAGTTTTCTAATGTTACATAATTATTGTTTAAGATGCTATAATTAAATAGATAATAAGTTCTTATTTTTAAGCTTATAGTGTAATCCTGTAAATAAGTGTAATAAGCCTAACGCTTGAGAACATTCAATTCTTATTAGTGATGATACTTACCTCTCCAAAAAAATTTTTTTCCAAAAGAATGTAATGTTATCACATGACCACCACAAATGAAAAAATAACCCATTTTTGGAACAACTTCTCCAGCATTTGGAAGAATAGTTTTTATATATGTGTGCCAGCCTAACAGGAGTCAAATACCAATAATGTATAATCTTCCACTGCATTTCTTGCATTGAACCTGAAATGAATCCACCTGGTTTTCATAACAATTGCTAATTTATCTCCTGTATGGGATTACCAAGATTAGTATCCTAAGCTCACTTTAATTCACATGGTAGATCTTTTATTCCTGAATATATTAATAACACATACATTTCTGAAATTGTTCCTTTTGGTTATCTAAAATGATGGAGTATTAAATTCCCAAAATTAGTATAAGGCCATATTGTTGAAATTCTAATACGTATTTCTATTGCCCAGAAAATATTTAAGTTGACACCAAAAAAACTATGAGAGCTTATCACCTATTTGTACTCTATCTGATCTTTATTGAGAGGTTCACCATTGCTACAAAAATAATTTAGCTTATAAAGATTACATGCTCTCCAAAAATTTCATTTTTGCCAACCTGTAATAATTATCCTGATCAAAATATCTTATCAAAGCAATTAAGGGAGAAATATCCCTTATCAAAACTGTGTATTATTTTTCCAATTTTGAAACATTGTTTTAGTTGAAACATTTCAATCTGTTTTATTCTAGAAAAATGTTTTTATAAAAAAAACTGACTTATGAACTTTTTGGCTCTAAGATACTTTCAATTTGAATCATTGTTTAGAAGGGTCTTCATAATTAATACACTCATATGACCTAGCTGTGCTCCTTGATAATATCTTGACAAATTAGGCATACTCCAACTTCCCTGTTTCTGAGATCTACAGTGTATAAAATTATTATTATTTGCTTGAAAGCAGAAGCTTTCTGTTTTATTGATTTCCTCCACTGTCTTAAAAAATATACTGTCTTAAAGCCTGTTTGGAATTGCCACCATTTTAATTTTACTGCTGAAATTCATCCTAAAATATTGAAATGTTTTGAAGCCCACTTTTTCATTTCCTTATTTAGTTTCTTCCACGTAGGTATACAGCGGAACCTCTGATTGCGAGACTAATTTGTTTCAGAAGACTGCTCTTAATCTGAAATGCTCTTAAACTGAAACAAGGTTTCCCATAGGAAACAATGGAAAGTCAGATGCCCCCAAAAATATTCACAAAAAAATCATTTTCACTGGAATTTTATGTAGAAATGATTGCCCTAACATCTGAAACAAGTAACAATGATTAACACACAATATAAAGCAGAAATAGAACAAACTAACCAGCACTTATGGATCTGCTTCCAGGCAGGGCTGCTGTCTGGCGCCCCCTGCTGGATTGGGAGGATCTGCTACCACCACCGCTCAAGGCAAAATGGCCTCTTCCCTTTTCTCTCAGTAACGTCTTTCTGGGGGTCTCTCCTGGGTGGTTTGGAAATGTTTCTTGTCTTAACAAGGAGAGATGGGTAGCAGGAGGACGGGCTGGATGGTGCCAGAAGACCAGAGTGTATCTGTGCTTTTTTTGTGTGTGTGAGCGTGTGTGTGTGCTACCTTGTGTTCTACATCTGCTATTTCTAAAACTGGAGATTTTCTTTTGAGCTTTCAGGATAGTATGAAAAAACATTAGATGTGATTTTTGAAAATCAACTGATAGTCCTTACATCTCTGCACGTTTTTCTAACTCTTTAATATAGCTAGCTGAGTAAGAGTCACTTGTAATGAGATAGGTGGTGAATAAATTTAATACATAAATAAAGTGTTTGAGATAACGAAAATCATATCATCTGCAATTTAATTTAAAAGATATATTTTATGTCTCATTTTTGTTCCACAAATCTGATTTATTAGATCTAAATACGATTGCCAAAGCTTCTATGGCTAGGATTAAAGATGATAAAGGTCAACCTTGCGAGATAACTTTTGAAATTGTGATGGGATCTAAATCATAACCATTAAGCCTTATTTGGACTTATGTAAATATTTTTAATCATCTTATAAAAACCAATCCCAAATTTGAATTTAATAAACCTTTGTTTTAAAAATTGTATTTCCAGAGAATCAAAAGCTTTAAATGTATCAACCATGTCATCATGATTAATTTAAAATTATGTTGTTGTCATTATT
Source organism: Acrochordus granulatus (assembly GCA_032468055.1). NCBI lineage: Eukaryota > Metazoa > Chordata > Lepidosauria > Squamata > Acrochordidae > Acrochordus > Acrochordus granulatus. The sequence continues at coordinate 54,520 of JANHZU010003081.1, read as the reverse complement.
ATTGTTTGTTATCCACCCAGTAACTAAAACTCTGGCAAATATATTATTTTAAAAATATTTAAAGAAAAAGAACAGAATAGTTTTAAAAAATGAATGTATAATGTAATAATTAATGTAATACTTTATTTTGTGTTGCATTTTTGTAATATTTTGTGTTGTGTTTTATGTTGTGGGGGAAACAAGGCCTGATCCATGTGTGAAGAGGGGGAGCAGCCTAGAGTAATTACACATGACCAAATGAAGGAGGTGCAACCCCCATGAGGACCATTGGATTATATGCCAAGGTCAAAAGTTTAGGTGGCCAGAAGGAGAAATTCTTGTAACCTTGAAGCATCTTTTAAAATTGTAGAATAGAGATTACTTTCATCTGGCTCATTTCTTTTCAAATCTAACATATGTATTTATAATAGTATATTCTTGCCCTTGATTAGCACCAAATTTATTGACATGTTTTCTCATACAACTGAAATGATTGTAAAATTCACCCCACTTCTTCTATTATGAAGCATAAAGGTAAAAGTTACCCTGCCAGTCATGACTGACTCCAGGGTGCGGTGCTCATCCCCGTTTCCAAGCCAAAGAGCCAGTGCTTGTCCAAGGACACTTCCATGGTCATGTGGCCAGCATGACTAGATGCCCAAGGTGCACAGACACTGTTACCTTTCCCACCAGAAGGGGAAGTACCTAGTGAGTAGTTGATCTACTCACGTTTGCCAGAATCTGCCTGGAAGTAGATCCGTAAGTGCTGGTTAGTTTGTTTGTTTGTTTTGTTAGTGTTTTTCTGCTTTATATTGTGTTAATCATTGTTACTTGTTTCAGATGTTAGGGACAATCATTTCTACATAAAATTCCAGTGAAAATGATTTTTTTATTAATATTTTTGGGGGTGTGGAACAGATCATCTGACTTTCCATTGTTTCCTATGGGAAACCACTTTTCAGTTTCAGAGCATTTTGCACTACGAGCGTTCTTCTGGAATGGATTAGTCTCGTCTTGTGAGGTTCCACTGTATTAGTAAGTTGCAGAATTTTCAGTGAAACAAAACTTTTGGTCCTATTTGAATGAGAGTTGTATACAGTTTCAAAGCTTCTGATATCAACTGCAGTAGTTCTAAAATATTATCTGAATTCTGAATACATGATTACATCCAACAATGTCCAAAAGGCCTTTGTTCTAGTAAAAGTTTCTATCAGTGAAACAAGCAAAATGGTTATTTTTCCTCCATTTTATTTCCTTGTAGAATTCACCATCCCATTTGGAAATCTTGCCCAACCATGTGAAATAGATGGATGAATGGGGTGGGATGATGGGTATGATTTGGCAAAGACTACCTCTCTCCCTATTCCATTGATAGAAGACTGAACTCGATTAAGGTTATCCACAGATTTTTCTTTCAAACTACTACAGCAAATGTTCTTTGTATTCATTTTTTAAATGACATTCATTAATGAAAGACAAACAGATAGTATCAAAATACAGGATACAAGTTTCTTATGCTCCCTCCTGCCCAGGCTAGATTTATGGGACAAGATGGAAAAGATAAGATTACTGTCATTATCTTTCTACGGTGACCTTGAAAAGCCAAATGAGGGGACTATTATTTAAAGTTACATTTATGCAAAATACCACATTCATTTATAGCTTTAAAAAATTCAGAAGAAGCTCATAATAACTATCACTCTGTTTTCTTTTTCATTTAACAGTAAAGAGGAAACACTGGCAACAGATGATGAAGACATTTGGAATAACCCCAGAATCTCAGGTAGAAAACCTCGGTGAATTCATCCTTCTGTATTGCATGTTATTTTTTTTAAGTAACAAAAAATCCTGGTAAATATTATTCAATTATTTTGATTAACTCTTTAGACTTGAACGTTCCCAAAATAGTTTATTCACATGTGGATGATAATGAAATCAAACACAGAAAAGAAAATGAAGAAGAAAAAAATATTGACTGTAATGAAGATGACAATGAAAATGAGAAAGAATTGGAGTTGTTGGTAAGCTTTCAGAATCTTTATTTACAAAGCAATCTCAGGAAAGAAACTGCTTTAACTCTAACACTTGTTCAGCTGCATGTCAAAGTGCTGGAAGTAGAATCCAACAGCATTTTCTGTTCTTTCAGTTTTTAAAATAAACTAATATTCCTTTCTGTTGCAAGCAATGCACATTTAATTAGAGCAACCAAACTGGTTGATCATAATTTTCCCAGGGGAGATATGAGAAAGCTGGTGGGGTATAGAATTCTTCAGATTATTATTCTCTTTCCTCCCACTCTGCGTCTCTGGCCTCTCACTGATCAACTATTCTTTGGACATTTTGAAGTTGGAGACAACTTCTTATTGAGTTTTCCAAATATAAAATTCAAAATCCATTGGTGAAAAATCAGCAGGGATTTGATGTGATATCCCAGAAAGACTATACTGTCTATTATCTCAATCTGTATACCCTGGTATGTTGCCTCAGTGACCAAAGGATTGCAATCTTCTAACTAAGAAAGGTTGAGGGATGATAGCTGACAGTGCATGAATCACACACAGCCCTGTCATTTTTGGGAAGAAGAAGAAATTGCATCACTGAGTTTTAATTACAAACATTTCAATAACTTTTCTTCAAAAAACAACTGACAATTATTTCAATTTAACATATCAAGAATGCTGCCACCAATCTCCATACTCCAAAATTCAGCCCTTGTTCTTGGAAATTATGACATTGTCTGCTTTGATGACACATCAAATTACTGCCTTGACTACACAGTACTCAACCATGCAAATAATATTTAAATAAGGACAGTCTGGTCACCAAAACATTGTTCACTTCTGTTAGATAATATACTTATATAGTCCCCAAGAGGAAGATCATTCTCTCCTTCAATAGTGGGGTAAATATATTACATAATTTGACAATACTATGTTAGTTCCAGAGCTTCAAATACATATTTAGTTTAATTAAAGAATGTAGGCTGTTTTGAAGCAGATTATTTTGTTATCTTTCATTTAACAATTTATTTCTCTTTTTTATCACAGGATATAAGGGAAAATTTGAAAGCAATAGAAGAATAATAACTCAAATTCTTGTTTTTCTGATCTTTATTATCATATTTTTTTCCATTTTTTTAGTTCTACAATTAGGGAGGCATATATAGGCTATAACTGATGGCTGCTCAGCAATGATTGTTTGTAAGCTCATCGAGTAATGCAATGATATTGGAAGTAAATCCTTTTAGTATTTGATAATTGAGTAATAAAAATATTACTATGATCTATACCATTGATTAAGAAAAAAAAATTTGCTTCCTGCCTAAAATTTTGGTTTTGGAGAGAATAATATTAGGGAAGATATGTTATCGTTTTTAGCTCAAAAATTGCACCTAAAGATAAATACTCCTTCCAGATGTAAAACACACATTCCTAATATTGACTAAATCATATTGATTTTATATAGAAACATATTCATATTAAACATTATTTTTATTTTAAATGCTACTAATGGTGAACACTCTATTGTGTAAATTTTATTCAATGGGTTTGCTTGCGTTTTATGAGAAGAAAAAACAGCACAGTTATATACGTGGCTAAATAATATAAATAATATATATAATGGTGTTTGTGAGTAAAAACATAAAATCTGAAATATACAAAGGGACATGCTAAACATTAGCACGACACTGCCATTTTGGGTAGTAAGACAATTCTTCAAACAAAAGCCCAAAGCTATGTTAGCTCTAACTTTAGGAGAGTTCAAAGTTGTCATTCAGAATGGAGCTTTTACTGCCTGAATAATCAACACTGAAATATTATTATTTTTATTAAGAAGAGAGAAGCTATGAAAATCATAGCATTCCCCAATACAAGAAGATTTAAACGTATATTTTTTTAAAAAAATACAAGTGATCATCTGTAAAATAATTGAGAAGTATAAATGTGTGCCATTCATATTTTAATTTACTTTATATGCTATATAATGAATTAAACAATAGAGGTCTATAATAAATGGAAATGCAACCAAATCTTTGAAGCCCATAGGCAATGGCTCACACGACAGCTCAGCAGTTGACAAGTAACATCAGCCTTATGTGAGAAGGGGAAATCGTAAGATTTGCATATAATTATTGAAATCATGCAAATGTCAGTTATAAGGAGGGAGATTGGGGGGGAAACAGGCATCTCACTATTAAATCCTGACAGTTGGCATCACTGAAAAGCTCAGATACATTTGAGCACTAGTTGGCAGAGGGTCATTAAAACAGAATTTGCAGAAACATTAGTTCCTTCACTTTTCTTTGAGTGACGTTTTACTATTAATAGTTTGCAGAGGCTTTGCAAAAATATTAATAAGAGATACTATAATAGGGTATCTGCAGCAAGTATAAATGTAATAAGGGGGTATCCAAGTTGCTACCTTGTAATTGATTGGAATGGAACCTTCCTTATATGCATTTGAAAGCAAGGGAAGAAGGAGCAAATGCTGTTGAATACAATTATATTGGGCTGAACTGAAGAAATTTCTTTGTGGCCTTTCCTAACTCTCAATTTCTGGAGTTTCTAAAATATTCCTGTCTGAGGGATCCTGGAAGAAACGAGGCAAACTTAATCCTTATAGTGGTTTCAGTGTGCAAATATGTCTTTATTTTGCTGGACAATCCTATACATTCTTTAGCTCTGATATACTGTGTCACTGCACTCATTTTGAATAAAGCATGCCTCGAATGGAATGTGTTTTGAGAATGAATTAGCTTGCATTGTACACAATATTTTCTTCAGGATTCGTTTCTATGAAGCAGATTTGAAGTTTACTGAACTCATGAATAAACAGGGTAAGATGGGGAGGGACATAAAAAAGAAATGTAGATAACACAGATACATTTTATTTTTTGCTCCTTACACAAATGTTTGTTGCCCTTTGTAGCTGTGTGTGCATGCACATGTGCTTAATATGCACTATACATTTTATAAACAGCTTGAAAATGAGTTTTCTAAAATAGTTTTTTATGAGAACTTTCCTGAATTAACCCCTTTTTCATGTGTGTGCATATGTGTGTGTGCATATAGTTTATTCACACACATATTCACATGCATTCTTACTCTTTTTTATTCTATTGTTTCAGCTAAGTCAATACTTCACTAGAAGCAGAAATTCTTCAATGAATGAAACGAGTTCTTATGCAACTGAGCCAGTTAGATTTCCAAATGAACTACAAGAACTGGGGGAGAAACTAGACTCTGGCTTGCTTAGACAACCTCTGCCTAAAAGTTATTCACCAGACCATGCTTTACAAGACAAATTGCTGCAGAATAACCAAACATGTTCCACTGAAAATAATAGGCAGTTGTTATTACCAGAAAAATGCACAGAGGTTGACTCAGTAAACAAAAGTGTACAGTGCTCAGAGGGTTTCAATCCAAATGAAACCTATTTCTCACCAGAGAATTGGTCTGAAACCAAGAAAAATCAGAGTGCCCATATTTCAGATATTGTCTCAAGCAATTGTGAAATGCATCAAGCAGAGGTTCCAAATGATGAATGTAATAATGTCCCAGGAAATAAAACAATAGAGACATTATTCAGAGGTGAGGATGATCATAAAAAAGTGAGGGGGACAATTTCTTCAAAAGATGATGAAGCAGGGAACTTAGAAGAAAATTCATTGAAAAGAAAGGATAATAATGCCAACACAGTTCAGGAGCAACTTATGCAGGAAATAGCTTTCCAAACTCCAGAGTCGAATTCAGAAAACATCATCAGACATGAATCCAAAAGCAAGAAAGTTGCAAGCAAAACCCACTTATGTGTAAACAAAGGTTTAAATAGTGATATCATAGCTGATGCTGATGTAACAGAAAATTATTTTGTGAGCTCTCATTCAGAAGACATGGTAGAACAAAAATATAAGTCTGAGTATAATGTTGATAAGGAGAAAGAAATGTCAATTTTAGAGAAATCTCCAGAAAAACAAATTTGTTCCACCAACAGATATAGAAAACATGCAATATGTGACAGTTATGAAGTTAACATGTCAGATAAGTCACTTCAAAGAGAAGAAGTTATGACTTCTAGTGTCCTAGATGAAAAACAAGAACAGCAAATAACTAAATCAATAGGGCTTTCAAATCTAAATGATAGTGGAAACTCAGATAAAAATGAATCAGAAAGCAAAAGTTCCATTATAGATGAGTCAAATGATGACTTGAAAAGACCAGAAATTAGAAACTCTGGGAACATTCATAATACAAGTAGGCTTTGGAAAAGTCAACCTCATGTTGTACCACCAACTGATGAAAGTATCTTTATCCAGTCTATGTTAATAAACACAAAGGAAAAGTCTGATACAAGGAACAACTTAGAAAAAAGGAAGTACAGTCAGAGAGATGACCCAGCAAAAGGAAATATTTTAGAGACAGGACCCTGTCAAAGTAAACCTGACAGGGTTATTCTTAATGATCAGAGTACCTGGGATGGATCAATGATTCAAAGGTGGAGTGGTTCAAAAAGTCAATTGGCAGCAGAACAAAGTGAAGCAAACAAAAGAGTGCAGATGAAGGCACTAACAGGTGATGAAGCCATGGGGGATATTAATGATACCACAAAATGTTTGAAATTAAGTCCCACAGATGAACTGTTTACCTGCCAAAACGCACTAAGATATGAGGAGATTTCACTCACTAGGCATGATAGTACAGGGGAAGCAGAGGCAGTTACAACTCCTTATATAATTAAAATGACAACAGAAAGTATTCCTGAAAAAATGTCTGCTGGTGAAAAAGCAGTAATTGTTAAGCTATCTCAAGAGACTGCACTAAGTGACAGGCCCACTGAGAAAAAGGAAACTGTGTTTGATATACATGAAGGAAGAAATGAGGGGTCACATTATTCTCTTTGTCAGTGTAATAGAGAGGGTGTATTATGTGACACCAAATTTGGAATGGAGACTGCTTCAGATATTAATAATGTGCATACACATGAAACAGTACATATGGAAATGATTTCAAAACATGCTACAAGTGAAATACTTGCCAAAGCAGAATGTAATTCTGTAAATGATTCACCATCCACTGAAACATTATGGCCTTTTTCAGCAGAAAGAAAAATTGTTTCTGAGCAAGGTGTGCATTGTGAAGTACCATCTAAACATTCAAAATATTCTTCACAAGGCTTACACAAAGTAGCTGAAGAGGGAAGCATCTGCAGATTACTTTCTGACATAGCTCCCAAAATAGAACAAAAAATATCCAGTTTGGATAAAACTGTAATGGGAAGCTGTAATGAAAGCTTCTCAGTGATATCTTCCAAAGGATATATAGGCCCTCATTCTGCTGAGATAGAAAATGAATTGCCTCTACACAGAGATGCTTCAAGTGAAATTGCAGCTCGATCTGGATGCAACTTCAGTTCACCAGATGAAATAACTCATGTTATTCTAAATACCACTAAACCCCAAGAATTTGCTCTTGGTGAGAATACAGAAGGAAACATAGGCCAATTTTCCCATCAAACAGAGTTCAGTCCAGGAAAACAAATAATTCCCACAGTTTTAATTAGGGAACAAACTGAAGAAAGAGAAGAGACAAGCTTAGATTTGGAAGGTTTAATAAATGAAAAAAAATCAAATATTGTCAGATACGATAAGCAGCCTTTTTTTGATCATATAGGAATTTCTGGCCAGCAAAATGAAGCTTGCAATTCACCTACTGAGTGTCTTGTGTTAAAGCATATTGTTTACAAGATACTTTATTTCCTTTTATTCATTGTATTTTGTGTAACATTATATCACTATGATTTAATTGTTTGCTTTACACTCTACTTATTTTCATTGTACTGGCTATATTGTGAGGATATGAGAAACAAAAAATCTGTTAAAAAGGAATAGAATGAATAGTCAATTTTGTATTTAAAATTTACTATCTGCATGTCCCAAAGGGAAACAGTGTCTACTCCTAAAACCAAGATTAGATTCCTCTGCTCTTTTCAAATACTGCTTAAAAAGAATGCATAAAGAATGCACGTGTACATGCAACCATTCTGCATAGGACCATTCTGTTTGGAACATTAAATATCTGTAGCATATCAAAGTACATTAAATCCAGCTGCTGTTTCTTATCCTATTATGGTGTGAAGTTTCAGTTTGTTCAGATTTGATCATCTTTATTTATTCTATAGTATTGTTTTATTTTGTGTGTTTTTAAAAAAATATAAATACATTTAGCACGATACTGTAAATATTTAAATTTGAAAAAAAGAAGGAACTTGCTAGTAGGGCATTTTAATGCAAAAGTTTCCTTTACTGAACACTTGGCAATTAATGCTACAACGGAAGGATGAGAAGAAGCACTTCCATTCTTCTTCAATATATTTGAAAAAATTTTGCACACTAAAAATTGCCTAAAAATTGTCTAAAAATTGCCTAAAAATTTTGCACACTATTCCTTTATATGGACAATGCCACCAGTGCTCCTCCATGTTTTCTATTCTGCATGTGAAGACTTTTGATTTTTAAGAATTAATGATGCCAAGCTCTCCTTCCT
>JANHZU010003080.1:98486-109078 GCA_032468055.1 Acrochordus granulatus | reverse complement strand
GGGGCGTGGAACGGATTATCTGACTTTCCATTGTTTCCTATGGGAAATTGCGTTTCTCTTTACGAGCATTTCGCGCTAAGAATGTTCTTCCGGAATGGATTAATCTCGTCTTATGAAGCACCACTGTACTTATCTTTTCTGGCAGTTTTTAAATTAGCCTATTTTCCTCTTTTTATTTCATCCAAAATAGCTTGCATTTTCTTTTGAGTTTTCTTTTTAAGTTCAGTAGTATGTTATATAAAATACCAGTAAAAGTTTTATTTGTATCCCAGGCCATTCTTTAAACAATTTCTTTATTTAGATTATTTTCATAAAATTCTATTGTCAACTTTTTTTGTGACAGCATTTCATTTAATCTCAATCTACAAGAAGTGCATTTCCTTTTAAAAATCAAACTCATAGGATTATGTCAGAAAATGGTATAATCTCAGACTTATAAATCTTAGTAGCCAAGGCATATTCAGGTCCAAATCATACTTATTCTTGAAAATGATCTATGCCTTTCTGAAAAATAAGCATTTTCTCTAGAATTGCCATTTTTCTGTCTCCACCTTGAATGGAGGGGAGGGGAAATGCTTCAGTGCATTGGGAGAATGGACTTCAAATCCAGCATCTCCTCTGCTTGCAACCTTCCCTGAAGGCTTCCCCACTGACTTTCTGGGGAAGTTGGCAAAGAAGATTGGGAATCACATGGTTGCAGGGCACTTGGAAACCAGTCTTAAATACAAACAGGTTGCCTAGTTCCTGAAATGCAGTCATATGGTCAGAAAGAGAGGGGCTGTGTGACATTTTACAATGCCTGAAAGTGCTTTAGGAGCCATAAAATGCCTATTTCAAGACCACTGTGGTCTGCAAAATGACATTAGTTGACCAATCATAAATCAAGGATTTCCTGTATTCCACATGTGGTTAAGAAGTGAGGCTTGGCTGGTCCTAGTGTCCGTATAAGCTACACCACATCCACAAATAGAATGTCTCACCTCTCAACTGCAAAACTCAGCTCACAAGCCAACTGCAAAAACTTCTGTCTTTATAGTTAATTCACAGTGAATGGCTATCCAGAGATCCAATTTCATGCTTCTTCCTTTATCTGGAGGAAATCCCTTGGCATTCAGCACTGGTTGTTGGCACCAATCAAGCTACGGTGTCATCTCCATTAACTAAAGCACCATTAATCTTCACTGAAAATGTGATTCACTTAATGACCACTGCCAGAACTAATGTTGTAAGTCAGGTGCAGTCACATGATTTTACTTTATGGCATCATCATTTAGCAACTGAATTTCTATCCCAATTGTGGTCAGTAAGCAAGGATTACTTGTATAAGCAAAATTACAGGTTGATTTCTGAATTAGATTTCAAAAACTCCATTTCACTCTCAGAACCCTTTTCATGCTGCGGCATTAGGGTAGAATATATAGCTTTTCTCTGTTTGTGTACTTGAACACATTGCTGCTTTTATATTCAACTGTAAAGTGTCCTAACTGACAAATATTTTTTATCTATTGTAATGATAGCATTTCAGTTTTTATCATTCTCTCTTTCATATTCATACATTTTTAAGTTTATGTGTTTGCTTAGTCATAGTTTGAATAGAACAATATGCACTTTGTTGTAGACTTTCAGTTGATAATAGTAATGGTGTCTTTTATTTTTAAAAATTTCTTTACAGAATATTGTCCAGAATTCTCCAGTTATTTAGTGGTGATGATTCTGTTTTAAATAGAATGAAATTACAGTGTACTTTTATTTTAATACATAATTATATTCTGAATAAGCAATTCACAAGAAGTGCTTTTTGTATGTTTTATCTGGGCATTCATTTATGCTTTGTATCTAAAAATAAAAATTTGTAATCAAATGGAAAATAATTACAACATTAAAATCATATATTTTTAAATTCAATTTTAACTGTAGGAAAGTAGAGTGCTACGAACAGTCCCTCTTCTAACTGCCTGTCTTCCTGAAGACAAATGTAAAGTCTTGATTGGACGACGTTTTAGTGAAGACAGGTGAATATCACTATTAAGATAAGTTTTCTTTTCTTTTATAACAGTGACTAAAGTTTTATACACATAGGCGAGAATAAGTAAATAATATTGGCATTAGTCAGTGCCAGAGTATCTCCAGAGATACAGAATATCTCATATTCTTTTAATTGATAGTGTCTTCTCTAATCACGGTTATTTTTTCTTCTTGTAACAGGCAGTATGCCTTTCTACATCAACTGTTGCAGATTAAGTTTGAAGTTAGTATTGTACTCAGTTCTGTTTTATACACTCCTCAGATTGGGTACTGAATAAATTAAATACAAGACCAGATTGGAATCAAGCAGGACTTATCTTAACCAGCTCACTCCACAAGTATCTGGCAGTTATGCTCACTCAGTATTTTTCTGGAATTTTTCTGTTGTTGTTTTTTTCCAATGGGCTTTTCATAACCCAGAATATATTATCTCCTAGCTTTTGGTCATCATACACTAAGCTTCATTTCTGGTCTTATGGTGCTCTGCCCAATCAGGAAAGCCATGTTCTGCATAATCTGGACTTTTCATTTATTTTATTTTATTTGCAAATGTTCTAACCACAGTGAAACTCTAGCTTGGATTATTCTTTTATTGTCAAATACTAAAGAAAGAATTGCCATTTCTGACTTTCTGTCATCCTGAATTGTAACAGGTTTAAGGACAAGTTATGTTTGTATATGAGATGGAGATAATAAATGTGATGCCACTACAAAAATAAGATGAAGTACCAAGAAAATGAAATAAAAACTTCAGCTGAACGTGGTAGTAAAGCAGCATAAAATGTACCCAGATAGCAGATTTTTGGCACCATAACTTATATGCTATTGCTCAGTATAAAATCCCTTGGCAGAAATCTATTCAAGGAAATGTTACTAAATTCATAAACTGCTGCGTTTCTTTCTATTGTATCTATGTACTGTCATACTTAATTTAAGTATGACATTTAATTTATAACTTATAATTTATGACTTGTAATATATAATACTTTGTTTAATAACCAATAAGTAAGTGCTTTCTCTGTTATTTATTCTGAATGCTATATCAAATAATGAAAGCTCCTATTTGAGAATTTATTTTTTTTAGATTTGTAATTATTTTTGCAACCCAAACTTTCGTCATAATTACTATTTCAGTTGAGGAGAAGATGATCTAATACTTGGGTGTCCAACCTTTCGGCTTGCCAGGACTGCACTGAGTGAAGAGGAATTATCCTGGGCCACATATGAAATATACAATATAGTTAAAGTATGTGTAATGTAATGTATATAAATAACAAACTTCTTTTACTTTTTATTATCTTGTCGGGCCCCATTACTAACTATTGAGAGTCGCATGTGGCCCTTGGGCTGCAGGTTGGATACACCTGACTTAACACTTATTATAAAATAAATACTATCAACAAATCTAAAAAAGAGTAATTTTATCAGCAATTAATTATCTTTATGAAGATTCTAAAATGATTTTGGTTTTGCTTGAGCAATCTTTGAATTCATTTAATGCTTTGAAATTGTTTTTAGTATTTTGGTGTTCAGATTATGATCATAATATAGAGTTATTTTTTCATCAGTTTACTGTTTTTTCATTTCTTCCTTGATGACTCTTTTTCAAAGATAGTCAAATTAGCATAAATTGAAATAGGTTTTAAAATAAAACCTAATGGATATTAATGTAAATATTTACAAAAAATAGAAACCTCATGCTTAATATAGTAAAAAGTGTGACTTGAGACTAAAGGAATACAAACAGTCATCTAGACAATACATATATATTTTTACAAAATTCTTTATTGATCAAAATCAATTTGAGAAATCATCTATTTAATATCTATTTTATTTATAGGATTTATAAGTAGCTCCAATGAAACCAACTGTGAATGGCATGTAATTTCCAAATGTATAAATTGAAGAAATACAAGATAAATATAAAATATTCAAAAGCAAAAATGATAAATCATAATACAACTAAGTATAAACCAGGTATCTACATATTGTATACCAAAGAATCACTGTATCATGCAGAAGAATAGTCCCCAGAATCAAGTCTTTATAGAGCTTCTGAAAGTCGGAAGGGAGCCATTCAAAAATCTAGAGGGCTCCTGTTCCAGAGGAAGGGGCTATTATGCAGTTGGTCCTCACTTAATGACCACTCATTCAGCGACTAAACTCACAGTGGAGAGAATGAGTGGTACTCAGTGACCAGCTCACAGTGACAATGTTGCAATCGTATAATCTCCATTTGCAATCTTCACTGACACCTTCAGACAATAGGAAAACAGGCATTAGGTTGCAAATGGCAAACAAGTGGCATCATGCTTATTTACGGTATGCATGCCCTAATTACGGTACAGGATTTGCTTAATATAGCAACTGAAAGTGCTAGGACTGCCATCACTAAGCAGCACAGTTGCATGACATTGTGCTTTACAACTGTGTCACTTAACAATAGACATTCCATTCCAGTTACCTTTTTAAGTGAGTACTGAAGTGGTAATTAGTGACTGACTGAAATACATCACAGTGTATTTATTATATGTGTGAGCAACTGATGACTGCTTGAAAATAAAAAAGCCAGTATGATAGACATTTTTATATCACTTGCTTTTAATATTTTTATATCACTTGCTTATAAAATATTAAAAGTAACTCACTGGAAACTCACACTGAAGCTTAACCGGTGCTCATCTGTTAAATCTCTTTATCCAGTGCACATCTGCTCAAATGGTTGAATTTTCATGGTTTTCCTCATTAAGTTGTTTAGCAGCTGAGTACCTAACAATCTTGTTGGCAAAACCAAGATTGTAGTGCAAAGTAACTCCAACCATCAGTGATGGTTCAAAATAGCAACCACAATTTTGCTTTTAAATTAGTTGCCAGTTATTTCACTGGCAAAAGCAGTGGAAATGCCTGAAATTTTAGATGCGTGTGAAAGCAGTCAGGGAAATCCTTTGCACCAACTGCTGCAAGCCTTCCAAAGGATGTAGACACCTTCTTACTTGGAGCAGTGCTTGTTATCACTAATACATTTACACTACCCTACATTTTACATTTACTTTTTGCTTGCTTGCTTATATTTACTTTTTACTTCCATTTTAAACTTTACAAATGCAAATGTATTACACAATGTATATTTAGATTAATACAAACACTCATTTCAAATGTTTTACACAGCCCTAGAAGGGAAAGAAAATAAAATAGGCTTGCCAGTTTAATTTTTTCTTAGCAGGAGAAGAATTTTGCTGGAGAATTAGAAATAGGTAATTGTGTATACAGAGAACACAGTGGTGTAAATGGTTAAGATGCTGGGCTTGTTGGCCAAAACGTCAGCAGTTCAAGTTTGAGACCCAAGAGCCGCCGCATAAAGGGGTGAGCTCCCATTGTCTGCCTAGCTCCTGCCAACCTAGCATATAAAATGCAAGTAGACAAATAGGTACCACCTTTGGTGGGAAGGTAACAGCAGTCTGTGTGCCTCAGCATGTAGTCATGATGGCCACATGACCACAGAAGCTTCTCTGGACAAACATTGGCTCTTTACCTAGGAATCAGAGATAAGCACTGCCCCCTAGAGTCAGCCACAACTGCCCCCTAGAGTCAGCCACAACTGGCAGGGGAAACCTTTACCTATTTTTTTTCTTACTTTAACATATAGACTATTATGCACTTCTCTGAGAAAAACTTTTTATATTAAATAGGGAGTATGAAAGAGCACAAAAATTGCTTCTTATTTTTAGTAATGCTCCTTAGTAGCTTTAAAATCAAAGACAAACTTAAGTCGGGAATATTCGTTTCACCCTCCTTTTGCACTGAAGCAGCACCAAGTTGTTTTGTTTTTTAGCCATTTTGAACCATCTTAAAAGTCTCAGAAGAAAAGAAGATCCTTTATAATAAAATTTATATTTGTATGTAAAGTACAGCTTCAGTTTTTTCATGATTGACACCATGAAGTAAGTTATTTTAAAACTCTGGTTCTGATCTTGATAGTGAAGCAAAGGTTGATTGTTAAGAAAACATTTTTAAGAAGACTCTTGATTCCTTGAGTTTTCAGAGTCAAAAAGAGGTTACAGATTGATTGCAATGACAGATACTGTTCGAGTTTTTCTTACAGTTATTTTAGAACTTACTAGTTATAGAATTACTTCCAATAAATATATAAAAGAAGACATAAATGGTGTTATGTGGCTTAACTCGGATGTTAAATTGAGATAAATTAGGCAAAAATTACCGTTGCGTGTAGCAAGAATATTGCCCACTTTAAATATGCACCTTAATTTTTCTTAGATCAAACCTAAGCCTCTATTTTCTAAGCCTTTGAATCTTTTTAACAGATAGCAATGTCTCAACGCTAAGAAAAAAAGTGATTGTGCATAGATAAGCCAGCATCATACAAAATTCTCACTCCTTTTAGAATAAGTGGTGTAAAGAAAATAAACAAGAATAGTTTAAATCTCTTACAAAGTTCAGTAACTTCAGGAAGAGAAGGTATAAAAGGAAAAAAATGACAAAACAATGAAACTTTGATTTAACAGAGCTTTATTTAGGATACAATGGGATGAATTTCTAAGTAGCCTGGATGAGATAGTTATATGTATTAATTTACAGCATCTTTGACAATAACATTTGTCAAATGATATAAATTGTTGTTCTGACATGCTTTTATATTTAACGGTTCTTTGGGAATAATAGATCCATTCCTACTTAGTCCGTTAAAAGTAGTTCTCAACACACCACACTTTTGTATTAAAATGAAACACTGTTCATGCTTCTGTGTCTTGTCTGTTGTGTCTTCATTTTTTTTCTGGCACTTTCTTTTGTATGATTTTCTTATTCATCGTCTATAATTTCTCTTTTTAAAAGACTTTAGGGGAGTTATATTTTGATTACAAATTTATTTTTACTCCTTTTTAATTCATTGCTGAGTACACTTGCCTGCAAAATATGTGGTACTTGTATGAAGTAATTGACTCTCATGGGGAGATATGGCCAAGTAGGAGCAACCTGCAGCTTTGTTACAGTAGATGCAGAGCCAAATGGCCTCTGAGGAACAGAAGGCTTCTTATAGAGTCTACCATGCTCAGTGAACAAATTAATAAGAAAAGTACCATCTGCTGGATTCTTAAAAGCAATTAGTAACAATACATCAATAGGTAAAATGACAGTTCGCAAATCTGTTGTATGTTGTATCTTCGTAGCCACTTGAGTTTTTCTTAGAAATAGCTTTCCAAGAAATCAGTCTAAAAGCTTCTATGTGGTGTTACTGAGCTTTCCCTTCATAGGATATGTCCTCAATCCTAATCTAACTTCCTTTTTAATCTGTAATTCTGTTACTTTTTCTGAGTATATTAATTTCTATCTGAATATCTTCTAGAGAAGTAACCGTGTGAATCTATTGCAGCAAAAATTGCAGTGAGTCTTGTAGACTCTTTAAAGACTAGTATATTTTTATGGTAAAAGTTTTGTGGACACAAGTCAATCAGCTCTATCAGGTGCTGGAAGCTTATTCTCAGTTAACAGTTATATTCATGCATGAATGATGAATGCAGAGAAAAATGTGAACAGTGAAATGAGAAGAATAAAAATGCTAAAACTACAAATTGTGATAACATTAAAATTTAAATGAATGTAGAATAAACCTAAAGACCATTCACTACCTTTTATTAATTAAAAACATATTGGCTGTGACCTTCCCACCGAGATGGTACCTATTTATCTATTTGCATTTTTCATGCTTTTAACCTGCTAGGTTGGCAGGAGCTGGAACAAGTAACAGGTGCTTATCCTGTTGCATGGCAGCACTTGGGTCTTGAACTTGGGCTACTGACCTTCCAGCAGACAAGCTGAGTGTCTTAACCACTTATGCCACTGCACTCCCAAGAAAACATATGGGCATCATTTATCAATTCAACTTTGCATATATCCGTAATAATTATAGTGAAGTCCACTATTCTTACATCTAACATTTATGTGCTGAGGTACATATTATATTCTGCTCATAGCAACTCCCTGCTTCCCCAAAAAGCTGTCATATTATTTTATTCTTATGACCTACAGTGGAACCTCCGATTGCAAGCCTCATTCCTTCCAGAAGAATGCTCTTAGTCCGAATTGCTCTTAATCCGAAGTGAGGTTTTCCAGAGGAAGCAATGTAAAGTCAGATGATCCATTCCACGTCCCCAAAAATATTCACAAAAAAAATCATTTTCAATGGAATGTTATGTAGAAATGGTTGTCCCTAATATCTAAAACAAGTAACAATGATTAACACACAATATAAAGCAGAAATAGAACAAATCAACCAGCATTTATAGATCTGCTCCAAGGCAGATTCTGGCTTTCAGCTGCTACTAGGTGCTGTCTGGTGCCCTTATTGGATTGGGAGGATCCGCTGCCGCTCGAAGGCAAAACAGCGTTTTTCCTTTTTCCTCAGCACTGCCTTTCTGGGGGTCTTTCCTGGGTGGTTTGGAAATGTTTCTCATCATAACCTGCCTTGGTGCTATGAGAGGGGAGAAGAGATGGGCAGCAGGGGGACAGGCTGGATGGTGCCAGGACGGGATGTGTGTATGGGAAAGAGAGTTAGTGATAGGAAAGATGGGAGGGTCAGTCTTCCTACACTTGAAGAGATGGGCAGGAGGGGAGAGGGCTGTCTGTGTATGTGTGAGCGACAGAGAAGAGGGAGGGTCAGTCTTCCTGCACTGTGAGAAGAATCCTGGCTGGCATGAGAGGGAAGGGAGGGGGATTGCCTGGAAGGAGAATCTGGAGTCTGAATCTTGCGAGTTCTTTCTCTTGAATGACTTTCCCTTAATTTATGCTTTTTACTCAGCGAGAAAGAAGAACTCTCTTGTGAGATTTCCTGTGCAAGCTCATGGCACGGTACTTGTCTTACGAGTTGCTGCTCGTTAACCAAATTAAATTTTATTAAAAATTTTTGCTCATCTTGTGAAAATCTCATGGACCAAGGTGCTCACAATCCAAAGTTCCACTGTATTTGTTCAGTGTAATCCATAATAATGAAGTTCTAATTCTTGAGAAGTAATACTTGATTAAAAAGTATAAAAATTAATTTGGAAAGTAATGGAAAATTATAGATAAGTCATTCCAATCAACTGTATGGAGAATAAAAATGAAGGTTTGGGGGTTTGTAAGCAAGTATCATTCTCAAATAATGGCTTTGTAAGCTGGATCAAACCTGTTCTATACTTTGATGAACAGATTGATGAGAACAAGATAAGAGAGTATGGAAAAAGTTATTGGGTCTCTCAGAAACTCAGGAATGAATAAGAATGGTGACTTTGGTGAATACCTTATTAGAAAAAGGTCTAATAGATTTAACCCTGTATTGATTTACATGACCACCTGAAAAGAAATGACTTAAGAAATATGATTAATTTGATGGTCTCAAAGGGGATGAGAGATTTTAAATATGGGAGAGTTTGTGTGGTGCCAAGAATGGATCTTGAGAGAAAATGGATGTAGAAGAAAAGGAAATAAAGTAGAAGGACTGCAGGAAAAAAAGTGAGTCATGTAAAAAGTATTAGAATGCAGATTAATCTCAGAATAAATGGAAAGTATGGAAGCTACTGGGACAGAGTGAAAAGAATTAAAGTATTTTTAAAAAAGGCCAGGAATGAAGTGGTAAAAATGGTATGGAGAAATGTATCAAATTAGTTTCTAGGAACTGTTGTAGCTGTTTTTCTTTCCTCATGTCTTTATTTCCTACTTAATATTTCTTATTCCTTTTGTATGCTTTCCATAACATTGTTTACCTTAAGGGAGTAGCATGAAGGGCATATTGTTTATATATGTAGACAAGTCATTGGGAAGATAAAAAAATAATGGCAATTTATTTCTAAATGATTGCCAAGAAAACTGCATGGATGTGTCCATGTAATCATCAGAAGTCAAGCTTAAATTGTGGATATCTTTATTTTTAATTTTTAAAAGGCTATTCCTAACTGGCCTAATATGTCATGTTTAGAAGGTAGACATTTTGGTTAGTGGGATGTCTGTCATTGAAAAAGATAGATGATAAGTATTTTTACTTGTCAGAAAATAATTAAAGCCATTTTTTTAAATGTATATAGGTACCCTGAATTAGCATCTGTATGCAGAAGTTCAAATACCTTAATACTGTATCCTGGAGCTGGAGCAATAAATTTGGAAGAAATGGATCTAAGTTCCACTAATTCCAATGCAGTCATAATCATTGATGGAACATGGAGTCAAGCAAAAGATATATTTTTAAAGAACTCCCTTTTTCAAATGCCCAAGCAGGTAAGATTTAAATTTCTTATGATTACAATTAGATTCTGTATTTGGGTCAGTTCTTTGTAGTATTTAAGATATTTGTAATTCTGTGTTCATGCATACTTTTTTATAAATTTAATGTGCTTCCCTCTTTCATATATACAGTGGGGCAAAAAAGTATTTAGCCAGCCACCAATTGTGCAAGTTCTCCCAATTAAAAAGATGAGAGAGGCCTGTAATTGTCATCATAGGATACCTCAACTATGAGAGACAAAATGTGAAAACAAATCCAGACAATCACATTGTCTGATTCGGAAATAATCTATTTG
>JANHZU010003080.1:55375-73028 GCA_032468055.1 Acrochordus granulatus | reverse complement strand
ATTTTTTGATTAAAATTTTTGCTTGTCCTGCGAGTTTCTCGCCCTGTGAGTTACTCGTCTTGTGAGGCACCACTGTACAATAAAAGTCTTAAACTCATAGCCAAATGAATGAGTGGTCCTGTCTTCTTTGATAAATGTAACAGGTGTGATAGGGCAAAGCATTTATCATTTTAGAAAGAACTAAACTTAATCAGTTTCAAACATATGTAAGTCTGCAAGCAAGCTAATACAAACTCCAGTAGATGGCATGTTTCTTTAACACATACTTTATTTTAACTTTTTTATATTCAAACTTCTACATCAAATACCTGCTAATTTTATGATGAAATTGTAACTCAACAGAGTACATTCTTTTGAAGTAAATTAAATACAATTCTATTGCTTGTATCTCTTCTACAATTTGTGATTGCTTAGTTTTTAAAAAAATACTTTAAATGCAATATTGTTGGTTCTAATTAAATACACATTACTGTTCTTCCATGATATTATGGATCTTTTCTAAGATGTGCAATTCTGAATCTGGAGCTCTTTGCAAGCAAAATATGTAATCTGTAACAGTCACAGATGCTTTCTTCAGTTTAGTTCCTCCTAGAATTATGAATCATAATTCAATCTGTGGATGGGATCCCGATACTTTCCTTGTGGCTTTTTCCCCTGCACTGCTGGTACTACCTTGTACACTATTCCAAAGCACTCCACAGTTCATCAAAATGTTTTTATGGCTATAAGTGTCTCTTGATGGGAAGGCAATCAGCAGAAATCACCTTCCCTTCTCTGTTCTCCAATTTGTTCTCTTTCATTCCACCAGTACTTGATCCAGTTTAATAATCATGCCACAGCTTGAACTACAGTCTCTTTATATGTCTATTAGTACAGACATTATGATGCCAATATAATCCTATTTTAAGTTTGTTCTTGCTTTGGTGGTAAAAAAATAGGTTATTTTAGAGGATTGTTTTCCTTATTTTTAATAATATACAAATAATATATTGCAAATCCTTGTATTAAATATAACATTGTCATTACAACATATGCTAATGATTATTACTAAAAACTAAAATCCTATATTATTAAAGGAAAACTTTCAGAATCAGAGAGGACACTGTATTTTAACGATGTACTTCTTTAATATGAAATTACTATTTTCAGGTACAACTGAAAACCAGTTTTTTAAGTCAATACATAATTCGTACGCAGCCCACAAATGCATGCCTGTCCACACTTGAATGTGCAGCTCTTGCTCTTGCCATCATGGAAAAAAATGATGTTATTAAAGAGGTAGGTAATTTTAAAGTCATGTACTTTGCTAATGAAATAACCAAATGCAAGCTATGCGGGTTTTTTTTAAAGGCTGTTTTATTGGCTACAGTTCAAATTTTTTACTTCATCTTTTCTCAGAATTTCTTAATTAAGAGATGCAATGTATTAAATTTTAAAAACCTGGCAGGAGGAAATAGCATTCTCCTAAATTTCTTTCTCTACCCTGCATATTCTTACATATAATTAATTTTGCCACTCCTTTTCATATGCTTCATCCTAATTCAGTGACAGAGCTTCAGAAAACCTCTCTTTCAACATTATGTAGTGTTAGTCCAGTATAGCACTAGTATGTAAAATTGGGGAGTAATGAAGTAAAATAGACTTTGAAAATATTCCAAAGAAAAAATCAGTAATGTATTTTATATGAAGCATATGTTAATATCTTCATATTAATAAGATGCTTTTGTTGTATAGTTTGTCATTATAGTCAATCGCTTACATCCATTCATTCAGAGGCTATTTGAAGTTATGATGCTGCTGAAAAATGGGCTGTGACTGATCCCTGAGTGCCCAACCATTGCATCACCCCATAGTCACGTGATCATGATTCAGGTGCTTGGGTGCTCAACTCACAGTTACATGTGAAGCTGTGTTCGTACAATTGCCATTCCCTGACAGCTTCCCAAAAGCTGTCAGTGGAGAAACTGGTGGGGAAACTTTTAGGTCACTCCAGTAATCACTTGACCCTGATGGTGATCCTGATGGCCCTCCCAGGGATTCCCTCCCACTCTGTGACACTCTACCTGAGACCCCCCCCCACTGTTTCACCTTTAACACTCCAAGTGTCTTGGGGTTACAACAACTGGGACTGCCAGGATTATGATCAGTAATTGATACAGTCATGTGATGCTGCATTTTATAAATCCATGGCTGAGCAAAGGAAACTTCTATCCCAATTGCCATTATAACTTGAAGCTTAACTGTATATGTTGAATTTTCACCTCCTAATCCATATAATGTGGATATGCAGGTTTGATAAATATGGAAGGAATATATTAAAAGTAAGCTATTGCTTCACTGCATACTCTACGTAGCTGTCATTTGATCATATATCTCTGGAACATTACTGAGCCCAATTTAGCAGAAATATTTTTTTCACCGCACACAGCATTAATTTAAGGTAACAGATTTCTGCAGTTGAATGAATCTCCAGGTGAGCAGGTATAATAGGAAAGAGAGAAAAGAAGCAGATACAAGATTTTCAACCATATTGCAGCAATCTAATCTTGTTTCTTTATTCAGAAATACATCCTTCTCATTTACCAACCCTTTCAAAACTTGTATTTGAAATTACAGTGTCTTTCTCTGCCTCCTTCACTTTTCCATTTAACCACCCCTTTCTTTTATCTCTTTTCCTTCTCTCTGCTATTTTAGTGTCATTAATCTCCTATCACACAGCTGTAACTGCAACTCCTTGTGCAATTGCTGCTTAACCAACAATTATGACAAGACTTAGAAACTAGTCCTCTCTGCAAGGAAAGCCTTTAAGGAGAAATAAAAAGAGAAAAGAAGAAAACCTAAGATAGCCTGCCCTCTACCATGAGATAAGAAAAACAATATATGAGCTTTGTAAAGGAATTTATTTACATATTTTCTGAAATTGCAACTTATATCCCACTTGTAGCTTAGGGTATTTGTCCCTTCACATGGCTGCACTCAGTTTTGAGACTAAGTAAAAGCAACATTAACTGCGCTGAATGGCTATAGACTCCTAACCAAAAAAACAAGAGAGGAGTTCTAATATGTGGAAGACACTTGGTAAAAGATGCAAGGACAAGAGTGTAGCAAATCTTTGAGAGGCAGTAATGTCTTACGTTTGTGATCAAGAAGGTGAAAAGCGTATTTGATACCAAGGAAGGGAAGATGCTGAACAGTTCTATTTCCAACTACCATCTTTCCAATAGCAACTAATTAATTTTTCTTAAATTGAAAAATGGAGCTCCAATCCCTTTACATATTATCTTCTTGATGATTTCTCACTCTCTGTAATTATGAAATTGGTTATCTCAACTGAGGCAACTGACAATGGTCAAATCTTGTTGTTTTACCTTCAAATTGATCTTAAAAAATATTGTGATAAAAATCCACATATCTTACATGATCATGAAAAATAGTACATGAAAAATGAAATAGTTTAGAGGATATAAAATGTGAAGAGTGGCTTTTTCTGCTGGGTGCATAATTTGGAATTATTGATAGTACTTCTGCTTTTACCTCCTACTACACATGCATCTATCTGTAATCATCTATTTTCCAGCCTGCCCTGTGAGCCAAATTTGCGCTTGCTACCACTGTTTAAAATGAATTATGAGAATAGTTATAGCTTCAACATAGGCCTTTATTCCTCTGACAAGGAATAATCTGTTTACAAACTGGAATTATATGTCATTTTATAGTACGCAGAAAGTTGGTCTTCCACCTCCAGGTGAATAAGTGTTTTTGTCATATATTGTAATCTATTTATGTAATTATCTTTCATTGTGTGTGTGCATGCATGTTTATATACTTAAAATATACAATATCCAAAAATTTATAAATATATTAAACAGTGCAGTAGCATCACTAGCAAGCTCTGAAATATAATAGAACATTCATATTTCAGTCAAGTGATTAATAGTCTTACATGCAAAATCATTCCTTCTTAAGTTATTTTCCAAAATGACCTAAGTATACCAGGTAATCAGCTTGAAGTTTAAAATGTATTTGTTAAACCCAGCCCCAATTACCTAATGTATACATTTTCTCTCAAAACTTGTGACTATAAGGCTATTTCAACCTACTGAACAGCTTAAAATTGCCAAATGCCATTACAAGGATTTGGCACATGACATCCCTAGAGGTTAAGATTATTCTACTAGGTCAAAGAAGAACAATAAGACATTAACCTTTGTTTTGCAAGAGATCCCACTGCTTTGTGATGGAAGACCCTGTCAAAATATTAAAATGCTTTCCATGCACTTTGCCTTTTGGACATATCACTTGAAATGGCTGTCAGCTTTTCCAGAGATTCCCCAAAGGATGATTTTTAATATGAAGCCTATTTTTTATTGCAGACTTTTAGACTAAATAAACTGAAAAAGTTTTATAAAGCTGTTTAACTATATTAGAATGTAGGCAATATACTGAAATACATAGATTTATCATATAGCAAAAAGACTATGGCTATCTCTGAGTTTTTGGAAGATGTATCTGTCATGTCCTAATGAAAATAACTAGAAAAGTTATAAAAGTTTAGAGAGTTCACAGAAATGAAAATTAATTCTTTATCATATCACCATATTTATTGTACTTGTTTAATTATTCATAAAGGAGGTCCAGGCAGTGTCTGTAGCACTCCATCCTTCTATTTTTATACCAGGCCCAAAATCACCAAATGAAATTCTACAGTTGAGTGTGCACCAGGACCTTGGTATACAGTTTGTCTTTCAATTAGGATTTAAAGTTCAATTATGCAATCTTCAACATTACTCTTTTGCTTAAAAATAAATACTTTATAGTGGCAAAAATTTTGACATTGAATTCTGTTTTTTTTAATATGTCAAAAATGGTAGTGGTTAATTGTCTTCTTAAATAATTTTTATCTAAAGTTTTTATGTAAGTAAAAGATAAGTATATGAGAATATAAGGAAAATTATATAATGCATATAAAAAAGAATATAAGGAAAAGAGAAAAAGATTAAGAAAAAAAGAGAAATAGTGAAAAGAGCAAAGCAGAAAAATAAAAATTGACTACACTAGAATTGCCCTAAATAATGAGATGGACAGTATATAAATTTAATTATAAATAAAGTAACTTATTTTCAACAGTTATAAATAAGTTGTTCCTCTTCCCTCAAAAATCTCTCCAGCCCTTTATTTAGTCCTTTTTCAATTATCAAATCTAAAAATCATTTCACTTTTTTTCCATTTTTAACATGTGGTTCATAAAGGTTTTCTAGTCTTTTATATAAGTATTTATTGTTTTGTCCCTGACCGGACAGATCAGTTTTGCCATTTTTGCCATTTTCACAATCTATTCCCCCATTGTGGATGTTTCAGTATTTCCCCATCATTATGCATATAATAATTTTGCTGCAGTCACCATATATAAAATCAGTCTTCCATGAGTGTTTTCTAATTGTCTATCCATAAATCCCAATTTAAAAAGTTCTGCAAAAACTAATCAGAGTCGGTCACCGGGACTAATCATTTATTATTCCAAGCTTTTGGGCTTGCTCTAGAGCCTATTGACAGGGAACTTCTGTTTCTCTAAAACACCCTCACTGAGCTGCTCTACCCTTTCCATGTAAACAGCTCCTTGGTTATTAAATAAGTTGTGAATTACTTTTAGTTGTTAATTAAGTTGTTAATGGCTGTTTTTAAGTTAATTGCTATTTCTTTTTATCACCCTGCCCTCAGCTCCTAAGCACCTGGTAGTGGGTGGTAAATCAGCATTCCTATTAACTAACAAGGGGCCTGTCTCCCAAGCCTTAATGATCTCCCTAGCTATTTTCATCCCCACTCAGCCAACAGTCATAATGGCTGTGAAACTGAACATATGCCCTTGTTTGTTGCAATGTGAGGCTACCAATGTATCTGCCTGCTCATGCTCTTGCTTCTTGCAGAAGCAATCATACAGGATATCCAGTAAATTACATTTGATGTTTCCCCCACCTTCAAATGATCTTTTTTGTTGTATGAATTGTCCTCTAGACTGTGGGTGTGGGGGAAAACATGACTGAACAATATGTGAAAAGGAGGAACAGCCTTGAGTCATTATGCATAATCAAGTGAAGGAGAGGCATCCCCCAAGAGGACCACTAGATATAACCCAAGGTCAGGACTTTTGGCACTCAGAAGGAGAAATTCTTGTAAGCATACATAGCCATAAAAGCAATTGATTAGAATTACTTTAGTTTGTCTCTTCCTTTCATCCCAACAGTAGGCAATGTTTTGGAGAGAGAGAAGTTCCCTGACGATAAGCTCTAGTGCAGCCCAAAGGCTTGGAGTAATAAACTTTTAGTTCCAGTGACCGACTGATTGATTTTTGCATTACCCTTGGACACAGGTGTTTATTTGACTTATATTTCTGTTAATAATTTCAAGAACTAAACTGAACAGCAGTGACAGAAGTGGACAGCCTTGCCTGGTCCTTTTTTGTATGCTACAAGATTTAGTCAATTCAATGTTAACTATAATTTGTGTAATATTTATTGATATCACCCATTTAATAACTTTTTAAAAATTCCATATTTTACAAAATTAAATAAAAAAATCCAGTTCAAATTATCAGTTGCTTTCTCCACTTCAAGAAAGATCAAGGCAGCTTGTTTTTCATTATGTTGTTCCATGTATTCTAATATATTAAGATTGTATTTCTGATATTCTTTCTCAACTATCTTTTAGGTAAGAAACCACAGTGGTCTTTCATTATAAAATCCTGTAGAATAGTTTTCATCCTTTCAGCTAAAAATCATATTAAATATTTTATAATCATTGTTCAATAATGATATTGGTCAATCATTTGTAGATAAAAAAGTAGGTTATTGACAGTAACCAGCACACAACTGATTAATGACACTGTAGACAAGAGCACAAAAGTATCTTGATCTAAAACAAAAAGAATGCAGTGGCAAATAACTGCAGTCTCATTGCCATGGAAACTATATGATGTGATAATGTCAGCAGGAGTTTTGCTCAGGAGAATATTTATTCTTTTATCTCCATTTATACATATTATTAAAAAAGCTATTTAAAATGATGTCCTTCCTATAATGCAAAACGGAATAGTACTGGAATACATTTTCTAAAAAACACATTTTTTGCCCAAGCAATTTCCAAATATATTCCCTTAATTTAGGATTTCTAGTTTACTTAGTAAGAAATAACAGATGAAACTAGGCTTATTCGTAATGGTGTCATACTATTAGACAGTTCATTGTGTAAACCAACAGAGAAGAATGTGAAATTCAGGTTACAACTAAGAATTCAACTTTCATGTGTGAAATTGCTTCACTGACTTTTCAAAACCAGGGATGTATTCCATATACATCCATAGTCTCAAGCAAATTTATATATGAATACCACTTCCAAGTAAATATCCCCAGAAGCAAGGTATTTTTATCACATTATGCAATTACAGGCCAGTGTAACTTATGCCTATCTGTAAATTTTTTTTTTCTTTCTTCTCAGACTGTACTTCGTCCTCTTCAAGCTCTTTGTGCTTTCCAGATCCAGCATGGTGCCCAAGCCCATCACAGCAAGGAACATCTTCTTAAAAATGGTTTATATGACAAACCAATGCCAAAAAACAAACGCAAGCTCAGAAGAATGGAACTTTTGGTGAATAATGTTAAAATTTAGGAGTGCCGTATAGATTCATCATTAAAGATGTTTAGTCCTTTTAGCTAATGAAGTGGAACTGGTTATGGATTTCATCCAAATAAAAATCTCCTAAAATAAAACACATTCACATGGCTCCCTGCTCAGAGTCCAAGTCTGATACAAAAGCAAAATGTCTAGGAAGATTTTTGAATTTTTGCCTGCATTTTTAAAGACAATAACAGTGATAAAAATGCCACAAGAAAGAATGTACCATTTATTGTTTTCTTTTAACTTTAAAGAGTAATAATTAAGCCATAATTTGAATGTTTTCCCTTAATTTGGCAGGCGTATATTGATGTTCTATGTAAGTTAGAGAAATCCTAGTATTCACAAGAATCCAGAATACCTGTTTTTTAACTTAAATAACAGTTAATAAACCTGTTTTGAAATAAGTGTATTTTGGGACCTAGGCTTTCTTATTCTTAAAGCTTGGCAAAAATAGATTTTTAAATCTTAAAACAGCAAGTAAAGAATATGGGACATTCTGGTTTTTTTATAACATTGCAAACAGACTACGACAAATGATACATGAAAGCACAAACTTTATTAATGGTGATTGTATTCTGTTTTTTCTTTGTAGCAGTGCTGTGTTTATGACAAAAATTTATATTTTTATATAAATAGTGCATTTTATCCAGCTTAAGGATTGTAGTAACATAAAGATTAAGAAGATGCAAAATAATGCCTTGAGTCAATATTATATATCTAGCCTTGTACAGTACTTTGTCTAGATAGAAATGAAATCAGTACTTCTGAAATTATAAATTTCAAGTAAAAACTACTTATTTTGATCAAGAACATTGCTGTCGTGAATGGTTGTACATTTATACTTGGGAAGGTATAAATTTATACCTGAGAAGTCACGAGCAATTAGGCATTGTTTGTATTGATGAGAATGGTATCATTTCTTTAGCTTTATTTCAGACTCTGTAAAGCATATATTATTAGAATGGTATCATTTCTTATTTCAGATTCAGTAAAGCATATATTATACTATTCTGACATTTATCTTCATTATCATGAGGACTACTCCTTTTATTTTGTAAGGATCTCTAAGTTCTGAAAAAGAAAGGAAAATTTTATATCTTAGATACGATCCAACTAACAACTTCAAAGTTTTGGCAATTCCAGCCAATGAATTCTGCTTCAGACTTGGTGTAACCCCAAGCTCCCTCACAGTAGATCAGTGATTGACACCATCAACAAATCCCCAAGCAGTTTATCTACAAGGCTAGGGAAGGCATTCATTATAATTGCAGGAAATAATTTAATAGATATAGCATTGTTATGCTTCCATGTAAAACAAAGCAATCCTGTAATGTTTAATGATAACAAAACAATCAGCAACAGATTACTATTTCTCTAATTAATATAGCTGTAACAAAAAATAACAAAAGTTGTTTGCACTTGAAAATTTGCATGCACTTTATCTGAAGTATTGGTTCATGTACGAGAATATGAATCAAAGAATAGTTAGACTAGCTGATCTTCTTGAAAGTGCTATTGGATTGTTTTAATAAATTCTTATTTGGAATAAATTATACATCTGTTTTAATTGAAGATATATTCCGGGTAATCCTTGACTTACAAGCATAATTGAGCCCGGAATTAGGTCATAAATCATTGTGGTCCTAAGTTAAGGCATTACATGACCGGACATGATCTTTTAACATTTTTTGTAGTGGTCATTAAGCAAACTCCACAGTCACTAAGAGAATCAGTTTCCCTCAATGGCTATAAAGATGAGCTGGTTACCAAGCACTCAAAATGTAATTATGTAATCATGGGGTGGACTGTGGCCATTATAACTTCAAAAATGGGTCATAAGTAGCTTTTTTGGGGGAGCGTTAATCTTAACTTTGAACAGTCATTAAGCAACCTGTCACAAGTCAAGGACTATGTTTACTATTAATACATGGAAGAGGGAATACACAAGCTATAATACCTTCTATATTGAACTGCTACTAAAAGCAAGTTCAGAATTTAAATTGATAGAAGTAAAAGTGTACAAGTTGCACTAGTTATTTTGTCATTTCTAGGCTTCGTGTTTTATTTTCAATCTTTTAAAGCTGAAAATAGTTTCTGGAGTTGTTACTAATATTATCTCTATCCAAATAAGATAATCAGGCGTGCCAGTAAATCCCGTTCAAGAAAAAAGATTTGAAATAGATGTATGTGGGTGAGTTTTTGTCTGTTTCAAGGAACGGTTGTATGTTTTTAGGGATTTGGTAAAGAAGTTCATCTATAAGGAATCAAAAGAATCTTCTGCACGTTTCCTGTAATAAAACTGGTCTCATATGCCAGCTTCCCTGGGCTCATAGGATGACAAGAATTAAAGTTCAAAATATTAAGTATCAAGTTCAAAGCACTTTTCCTATAAGAACCATATAAAAATACTGGCATCTTCTTCTAGTTGAACAATTTTTTCATGAGCATTTTAGAAGAGGAGACTATCCTTCACATTAATTCAGGCTGCCCTTCTGATTTCTGGCAAATAACAGTTGGATATAAATAAATACCTCTCGCGTGATATGTGTGGCTGTGTGTTTTAAACCGAAGATTATTGTCATTTCCTTGAACAAGCATGCTCGATTCAGGAGTTTAGGAGACAAAATACGTTTTCAGAATTTTTCGCAGGGTAGCTTTTGTTAACATTGCTGATTTCTACATGAAAGTAGCTGATTCAGAGCAAGTGCTGAATGGCCCAGGAATTCCAAAGATAAATGTTGGAACCAAAACAACTATGTAAAATGCATGATAAGACCTAATGCTCAGTTTTAAATCTTAATTGGTTTGGTCTCAAAAGACAAGCAGAGGTAGGATTAGTGTACATTCTCAAAAAGCACTTTGGCCTGCTACCTATTAGAGCTATTTTAAGTAACTTGCTCTAAAAGGGAATTCAGGAGAGTGCACTTACTTAACACGTAGCAGTAGCAAGTGGTAACCTGACATGGAGAGAAGCGAAGCAAATTTACTTTGAAATCAACTTTTAAGGCTGATTTTCACATTTGGCAGTGAGTGCTGTTATTCAGGAAAAACATCACCTTTTGCTTGAAATATCCAATTGCTTCTTTATTTATCTGAAAGCATGGATTGGATGGTTCTATTATGGGGACCAATGATAACAGAAAAGAGGTTTTTCATAAAAATATTACCAGTTCAGTCTCTGGGAGTTGAGATCTATCAACTTTTCTAAACATTCAAAAACCAGGAATATAAGAATGCAAATGTCAGTCCTGCCATGTTTGATGCCATCACTGCCACATGCAATGAGGGGAAAAGAACCCATCATGGCATGTGGCACCTAGCCAAAAAAGGTTTCCTGCTTGGTTTTTTTTTACTGGCCCCTTAAAAATCCGCCTGACATTTGATAGTTACTCTTTTGAAAAACATCTATTTTTAATGTGATTCCCTAAATTGAAGATATTAGTACAGTAGGTGAAATTGCTTTTTTAAAAATAGAAATTATAAATCTCTTGAACCCAAACTTGAATTTCAGGAATAATGGTTCTTTTGTAATTTTTCAAAATAATTCTGTTAGCAATACTTCACACCTGAGACAGCCATAATTCCTCAGAAATAGATTCTAAAGTTTTGGAAATAATTTAACATTACCATATTTAACATTAAAGATATTCCCTAGGATATATCAGTATATGATAAATTATTATATCAGAAACATGCCAATGACTTACAACACCAAATCATGAGTCAATGACTTTATATAACCCCAACAGAAATCTGACATTTGTTCTTTCAAATACATTCTTTGGGATGTCGCACAGCCTTGAAATAGAAAGTTTGATAAATTAATTTTAGTCTTGAAACCAAATTATCAGTGGATAATCTAAAGTCCTACAATTATTGATCTTTCATTATCAGATGTTACAATTCTTTGTCCATGAACTATGTCACTAATATAATTTTTTTTAATAAAAAGTTACGGTATGGGTTTAATTTTAAAACACCTAATCCATATTGAGCCACCAAGATATGGTTGACTTGTCAGTATTGTGTATTAGGGAGATAAAATTCTGTTTTCAGTTGAAAAAAATCTTCAAATGATCACCGTGTCTGCTAAAAATATACAATGCTAAGATCAGTATCATTGCTGTAACTTCAATAGCTCAGCCTTCCAATGTTTGCTGATTGTTTTTCTTTATTTATTTTAGCCACTGCTTGGACTTGGGAGTATTTAAGACAAAACTCCATCCATAAACTTTAATGGGCTGTTATGTAATATCTGTCAAAAGCTGGCATTAAAGAATTATGTGGGAGTTGAGGTTTAATGAACTTACAGTATCTCTTTAGTTCATTAAAATATCTTACCCCGTATCAGCAGAAAACTTTAAATTAAAACTTTAAGTTTAATGGGGTCATATCAAACCCCAGCTCTGCTCAGTCCAAAATGTAGAGATGATTTGTCGCACGTTCTTTACCTGCCCGTAAAAGGTTTACAACTCTTGCACTGTACAGACAAATCACAGCATCATGCCAGAGACCAAATGCAAGGCACCTGCATATTTCCTAAAATTTTAATGTTGTTTGAGATTGTTTTAGATGATCTAATGCCCTTTGTGTGTAAATATGCTGCATATATTTTGAACAGTATATCATTTTGAAAAATATCAAATGTCTTTTAAGAAAATATCCATCATTTACAAGAAAGGCTCTGGTTATATTATGGGTTACTACATGACATGAACAGAGAAAACGCAAATTTGATATTTCAGAAAAGGGTAGGTACGAGAGCTACCAAACATTGCAGAATTTCAGCACAGGTTTTCAGGTATAGCAATAAAATGGTATCTGGATAAAGAAATCCTTCCCCTTTTTTACAGGCTCTTCAGATTGTGCTAGAAAGCAACTGAAGCAGGAAGCAAGCCAACCAATATTTCCCCTATTCTTAACGATACACTCATTAGTCTTGGTATATTATCCTGACACTGAAGTCTTTCTCCTGCTATAAGAGTAAATGATGGATTTGAGGTAAGGAAAAAAAGAAGGTATGTGTCTTGAGTCTTAAGCTGCCTAGGAACAGAAGACATATTGTACAAACTGGCTAGTTTAGGTTTTGATGGCTGAACCATGAAAACACATACCTATACACCCATGTGAAAAAGAAAGTACACCCTCTTTGAGTTCTATGGTTTTACATAGTAAAAAATCATCTGGTCCTTGGCAGTTTTTAAAGGTAGGTAAACACAACTTCAGATGAACTACAACACATGGCATGTTGCACTATGTCATTTATTTTACAAAAAGAGAACCAAAATGGAGAAGCCATGTGTGAAAAACTAAGTACACCTTATGATTCAGTAGCTTGTAGAACCACCTTTAGTAGCAATAACTTTTCTGTATGACTTTATCAGTCTCTCACATTGTGGAGGAATGTTGGCCCACTCTAATCTACAACTTTGCTTCAGTTCATTGAGGTTTGTGGGTAATTGTTTATGCATAGCTTTTTTGAAGTCCCACCACAGCACTGCAGTCAGATTGAGGTCTGGACTTTGCCTGGGCTATTGCAACACCTTGATTCGTTTTCATTTGGTTGTAGATTTGCCAGTGTGTTTGGGATCATTGTCTTGTTGCATGCCCCAATGTCGGCCAAGCTTTATCTGTCAGATAGATGGCCTCACATTTGACTCTAGAATACTTTGGTATCCAGAGGAGTCCATGGTCGACTCAATGACTGCAGTGTGCCCAGATACTGTGGCTTCAAAACAAGCCCAAATCATCACCCTTTCACCATGCTTGATGGCTGGTATGTTTGTGCTGATATGCTGTGTTTGGTTTTTGCCAAATGTGGCACTGGGTACTATGGCCAAACATTTGAACTCTGGTCTCACCTGTCCAAAGGGCAATCTTCCAGAAGTCTTGCGATTTTGTTCAGATTCAGTTTTGCAAACCTAAGCCATGCTGCCATATTATTTTTAGAAGAGGCTTTCTTCTGACAACCCTTCCAAACAAACCATATTTCTTCAATCTCATGTACTTTAACATTTAACATGTTGAAGCCTGTAAAGTCTGAGATGTAAGTATTGGATATTTTTCAGTTTCTATGAGCATTGCATGGTGTGACCTTGGACTGAATTTGCTGGACGTCGACTCCTAGGAAGATTGGCAACTGCCTTGAATGTTTTCCACTTGTGAATAATCCTCACTGTAGAATGATGGACTTTAAATTGTTTGGAAATGGCCTTATGACCTTTTCCAGATTGATGGGCAGCAACAATTACTTCTCTAAGATTATTGCTGATGTCTTTACTCACTGGCATTGTGTTAACACACACCTCAATGCTGGAGATCAGCAAACTCCTAAAATGTTGGCTTTTAAAGAGGTAGTCATACTTGCTGATGATCAGTTGATCAAGGGCACTTGATTAGCAGCACCTGGCTGCTCCTTAGTCTCTTCTATGGAAGCAGTGGGGGTATACTTAGTTTTTCCACAAAACTGATTTTTCAATTTTTGCCATGAAATGATTTTTGAAGTAACAAAAGAGATTCTGAAGAGTAATAATATCATTTGGTCTACAGGTAGTCTGACTTACAACCACAATTGGGAGTAAACAATGGTCACTAAACAATATGGTTGCTAAGCAAGTCATAATTTGACCCAATCCAATTTTACAACCATTTTCATCATGATCATTAAATGAATCACCGTACATATTAAGTGAATGATGTGGTTGTTAGGTGATTCCAGCTTGTCCAATTGACTTGGCTTGTTGGAAGACATTTGGGAAGATTTCAAATTACAATCATGTGACTGCAAGATGCTGCAAGCATTGTAAATGGTAACTGGTTGCCAAGTTCCTGAATTGCAATCACATCACCAGACAAACGGATTTTCTAAGGTGTCATACCTTTGAACTATTGTTAAACAAATCATCATAAGTCAAGGAGTACTATATTGATTAATGAAAGGAAATGAGACAAATGAAAGTAATTCTAAATTACTGCTTTAATGGTTGTATATGCTTACAAAAAAATTCTTCTGAGCACCAAAACTCCTGACCTTAGGTTATATCTAACAGTGCTCCCAGGGTTGCTCCTCCTTCACTTGATCAAGCATAATGACTCAAGGCTGAACCCCCTCTTCACATATGATTCAGTCCTGGTTTCCCCCACATTAGGCTAGAAATCAGGAGACTATGAGTTCTAGTCCTGCTTTAGGCATGAAAGCTGGCTGGGTGACTTCAGACCAGTCATTCTATCTTAGCCCACCTCACTTCACAAAGATGTTCTTGTGTGGAAAATAGCTGGAGGAAGTATATATATGTTTGCCATCTTGAGTTATTTATAAAAATAATAAAGGCAGGATAAGGAAATCTAAATGTTAACATTTAATTCAAATGCAGAGTCTTCCTCCCCACTTTCTCTGAATCCTCCTACTTCTGTTTTCTCGCCCATTTGCTTTGTTAATTTTAGTCCCTGGGATTTCTGAAATATGGCACCATCCCTCAAAGTCTTGTCATAAAATATGGTTTGTAGTATAATGTCTTAAAGCAACATCCAAATATGTAACAATCTGGCTTATCAACCCAGCTTGGAACTCTCCAAATCAGTGCTGAATTTCAACACTGTCGTATTTGGCTCTTCTTGGCAAAGAATTTTGTTCACCATCAACAGAACTGTCACTATGTAATAAGAGTCATAGAGAATAGGAGAAATAAAAGAGTGAATAATTCAAGCTCAAATCAGATTATGATTTATATTTACGTTCTTTAGATATTTGTTTCCATCCGTTCAGTCCTGGGCCTCATCGACAGACTCTAGTAGGGAATGTGGGTATTTACAATCACAATTCCACACGCCAAAGACATCAAGCGGTCCAGAGACTTTGAAGGCTCAGTTAGAAGCAAGGGTCTCCTTCGTCTCCACATTTTAATCATTAAGGAAAATTTCTGAAAGATATGGAAAAATTGCTGTTCTTTCAGTGGAGGAGAGGCCAGAATGTAGGCAGCCTGTCTATTTTAAGAGTTGGCAGAAACATTTAAACACCTAAAGCGTTGAGGCAAATGAAGTATCATGGCCAAGAATAACTGCTAAAGAAAAAAAATGCCACTTGTTTTCTAGGACTTAGTGCTGGCTTTGTAGCATGGTAGCACAGAAATACTGAACCATATACTAAGATATTTTTGCTGTCAAGGAACTCTGCCCTGTTATTTTGGCCTCTGAGGGCTCCAGTGGTATGACAGTAATGTCACTGGGAAAGTGTTTGGGGCAGGTAAAATGCACTAAAATATTGTAACAAAAATAGGTGTTTACATATTTTGCACATTCCTACCTATCTGTGCTATAAACCATAATTTAATCATTGTTAATGAAACCAGCTTGATTCACAAGCCATACAAGACCAAAACCAGGGTACATTATTACTGTTTTTATGTCTGAAGTAAGCACCGCTTTACTGTGAAATGTGGGGAGGAATGAAGAGAAAGTAGGCTGAGTCTACTCTGAAAAGAGTCTACTCTTTTCTACTGAAAAGTGTAAGCCTACAACATTCACTTTCTTGGTCTTTTAAAGTAATTTATAGTTCCATCAATGTTCCATGGAAACAACTTATCTACGTAATCATTAAGCACTGACACCAACTTGAAGGCACATAATCACTTTGCAAACTCCATACCAGAGTTAAATAAGGACTCTAACTTCAATCTGGTAACTAAAATATAACAATCATTAAATGTTTCAGTACAGTTGGGTATCTCTTTTAAATTTAATCTTTAATAAAATGTTAGACTGCTTTGGTCCCATGCCACTACATATACACCTTAAAATATCTGATCCTCGGCTGGCAGGTAACAATAATAATTCACATCATTATTACAACCATAAAATATATGTATGTAATGCATATGCATATGCCAATGTTAATGTGTTTTGTGGCAGTGGTCATGGTGTTTTTAAAAAGCCTTGAAAATATCTTGACATCAAATTAATATAATTGTGTTTTGTTTCTATTTTTGCAAAAGTAATCTACTGCAGCAACTCAGGTGTTGATTTATCATTTCATTGTCTTATAATAATTATATTGTCCATATGCATAACATTTCACAAATCTTAGTAAGTTCAAAATACTATAATCAAGCAAATATACTATATTTATCCAATAATAAGTGGCCTAAAGTTACATTAATAACCCTTCAGCATGAATAGGACAGGATAACACTACATAGATCAGTGGTCCAACTCCTGACTAAAAGTAAGATTTTTTTATTGTGACCTACCAAGTTTAACACATGTATTTTAAATTAAACCAGTTGTAGGAAAAAAAAAGGGAAAGGAAGGCGAAAAACAAAAGTGTAGCATTTAAAAAAATCTATTAATTATTTTTTTACATTGTAATTATAATTATCTTACTCAACAGAATGAGTAAATATGTAATTAGGAGCTACAAATAAAACATGGAATATTTTTAGTTTTAGCTAAAACTAGAAGCAGAAAAAATCAGCTTTGATAGATAAACAAAAGAAGTTGTATATGGTCTGCCAATTTGCAGACAAAGATTCAATAAAATGGAAAAATCCAACACTTATAACATGCCAGTAATTTTGATGGCTTCCACACTTACCTCATCTTCACATTTCATAGTTTCTACTATACTGTTACTTTTGGTGAAGTTGAGATCTGTCCAAGCACTCAGCCAACAAACAAACCCCTCTACTAGCCAAGGACAAGATTATTCATGTTGCAGTACTAAATGAGCAACAACCAGCAATGTTAGGCTAATAATACTGAAAAAATGCTTGAATCTCTTGTATAGTGCCATCAGGACCAGGTCTCATCAGAGGAGCCAGATGAAGAGTGTCTCCCCCCAATAAAAAATGAGAAGTAAATTACAGAAATCCATACCGGCTCGGTCGTCGCCCAGGTTAACAAGGACCGCACTAGATGTTGTTGGGGATCCTGGACATCTAGTGGAAAATGAGCTACAGGACTCCACTGGAGAAGGAAATGGCAACCC
>JANHZU010003080.1:4756-16195 GCA_032468055.1 Acrochordus granulatus | reverse complement strand
CTTGGGTCTCCATAAATGGTCAAAGGATTCTGGAAAAGAGAGGTGGAGTGAGGACATCAGGAAATCTGCCAAGAGGACAGAAAGAAAGAAAAGGGAAAATGTGCATGTTGATTTACACCTGCTTTTAAGCCTCCTTGCATCTTTCTCCTTGTAGAGAAAAAAATTGTAGTAGTAAACGATATTTTCGGATAGTGGAGAGGAATACCAGCTGCTGACTTCTAGTAAGTGGACGCTGTGTGATCAGAAGTCATTTTGTTGCCGGTTGTACCTCTTCATTGGCAGCCATTTGTGACAAGGTGAGTCTCTCTAAGGGCAACTATTATATGAGAACACTCCTAA
Source organism: Acrochordus granulatus (assembly GCA_032468055.1). Classification (NCBI taxonomy): domain Eukaryota; kingdom Metazoa; phylum Chordata; class Lepidosauria; order Squamata; family Acrochordidae; genus Acrochordus; species Acrochordus granulatus. The sequence continues at coordinate 15,856 of JANHZU010003080.1, read as the reverse complement.
GATGTTTTCAAAATCTCAGACGAGCTCAGAGCACCAAAATAGTTGCCTAGCCTGGCTCTACAGCGATGAAGAAACAGTGCTGCCTTGACTCCTTTGGATTAGGCCTATCAGGTCACTTAATTTAATTAAAGTTGATTAACTCCGGGTTGCAATGATTCTTCAAAGTGCTTCTTCACAAGCCTTGCTCCTTACGACCTCTTGGTGAAATTTAAACTGATTTGGTGTAGAACCCCAAAATGTGGGAAGCACGTCCTCTGTCATCGTCCTTTGCTTCTAAAAGGTCAACAGATGCTTTCCTTTAGCACAATGTTCTTCCTCTCTTTTGTCACCATAGAGAGAGGAAGAAAAATGTGTTGCTTTGTATACTTAGATTATAGTAGCCAGGATTTAATTAGCTTTTTCCACCTTTTTTTTTGTAACCTAATTAGGAAGAGACGAAAGTTAAAAGAAAGGTGGAGCTATTTCAAGATGCAGGAGAGGGCAGCTAAATTGAAATTCTTGATGTTTTCTTCATAATGACCACCAAGCCACCCTTGATTCTGTCTTGAAAGGATGCAAACTTGAAAGTTAAGTGTTCATTCGAGGCCGGAAGATTGTTCACCATAACCCAGTTTCCAGGGGCCAGATGAGAGCATCTTAATTATGCACTGATCAGCCACTTTTATGTTTTAATTAAGGTCCTTCCAGAGGACAGGGCTCTTTCATTCTATACATGACTTTTCCTGGGCTGAAAGGCTGTAGGTATTAATTGGTTGTTTGGAAACACTGAGCAAGAGGTAGCAATGTAGGCATTTAACTTACTTTTTAACGTATTCGCCAGTCTTATCTGTCTCTCTCTTTTGGTGTGGCTAATTATTGCAAACAATGTAAAAGCTGCGTAGCAATGAGCGGCTCCAGCTGTTTGCTGTTCCTAATGGTGTTTCATTAACAGATCTTAAGGACCTGCTATGGGGAACAAAGCTTCATCATTTTGCTTTTCTCTCGCTACCAAATTATGGTACCCCAGTTTGTCAGCTGTGCATTTTTTTTTTTGGTTTCAGTTTTTCAGTAAGGTGTGAAAATGATCCTGTACCGGAGAAAATCCTAGAAGAGGAACAAGATGAACTTTTCCATTAGTGAGGGTGAATCTTTTATTTCAGGCAGTAGATTGGCCTGTAGACACTGCAGTACCTAAGATCTGAAGATCTGCATGGACTGTGTTGCTTCAATCTATGGTTATGTCAGTGTCGGCAAAGCTCTCTGAAGATAAATCAAGGCCCCCAGTGACTTGTTCAGAGGGGTCCTCTAAGCAAAGTTTTCTGCTTATAGTAGTTTTACTTCACAAATGGGATGCATGTCAATTCAGGCCCAACCAATTTAATCTAAACATCATCGTGGCTAGGAAGAAGCCCTAAAATTGCCACTCTTTCTTCGAGAACAAGCGTGCAAACTTTTGTCAGGTGAAAATCATGCTGGGCGATGTAGAAGCCGAAAAGACAAAAGCTAAATTCATTTTAAAGTATATAATTAATACATGAAACATTGATAGCATCTTAACATTTCAGTTATGGGTCAATTCTTGTAGGGCCATTGGGGGACTCTGTTCAAATTATTTTTGGAGCCACATTCAACCCTTGGTGAGGTTTCTCCAGCCCAACCAAGGTTGGTGGTGGCTGGACTCTAAAATGCTCCCGTGCAAGCTGAGCCTGCTCAAGTAATGACAGCCAGGAGGAAAAGCCACAGCTGAGAATAGTCAGATGAATGAAATCTGAGCTCCAAGGATAATCATGGTGGAGAAAGCATCTCACAAGGGTCTCTCCTTAGTTTTTGGGAGAGTAGAAGTGAGGGAGAGGAGGGGTATTTCCAGACTTGTAAATTCTGTTAATGCAATCTTACAGTAAAGCTAGAGCTAATAGTCCTGGTGATGCTTCTTGTCTCACAAGGTTGACATCAACCACAGAATGACAGGGGAATATATGGGAAACTGATTGAGTATTGTTAGAGCAGGCATAGCTGCCAGGAACCATGAAAAAAGCCTAGTAGACATCAACTTCTTATCACTCACCCACTGGTGTGTCCAAAATGTACTCTTTACTGGTTGATGGCTTCTATCATCTAAACATCTGATGCTGTGGCACATCTCAGTTTTCTGATTTGGATACAAGACCTTTAAAAATGCTGACTATTAATAACTATCCGTGACTCTCATTTTGTTAGCCACAAAGAGCTCTGTTGTTGTTTTTTGCACTTTAGATGTGCCATGATTAATTCATGGAATAAAACCATAAAGAATACCAAAGTCCCTCTGTTTAATGAAAACTTATCCTTTGGTGCTTGCCAATGGTTTTTAAACATTTGCATCAAAGCAATCTGTCTTGTTTAAAGTAAGAAAAAGAAAAGAATTAGACTGCTTCGTCCTTTGGGATCTTGATAGCATTTTGACAAGTAAACAAGTTAATTTGCATCTATCCAGCCAACTAGAGAAGAATTCCATTTTTCTTTTCCAATCTCTGATTATTTCAAAGGCAACCATCCCACCTTATTTGAACAAAATTCACATATTTTATAAGCACCAATTTCACTTTTCCTTTGTCACATCATTTGATAAACAAGGATCCAGTCCATCCTCTGCTTTGTTTCTCTCCTTAGAAGATGTGAAATATAGGGCTATCCAATCTGGACAAAATTCTAGATCACCTTAAGAAAGGCAGCATGCCAAGACATCAGTGAGGGGGGACTTGTAGTCTTTCTCGTCTGCCCAACAACTGCAGGACACATGTCTTAGCTTGCAGAACTCACTCAATACACTCAGTGAATATAACTTGCTTTTTGGATTTGCATCATACTTTCAGCTGTAGACTACCCAAATGGGTTAGGTTTGCACAATTTCTTAGTCACAAAAATACCAGCCAGGGCTAACTCTAGTGTGCTTGGAACTGCTAGTTTTCATCTCACGTTGCGTAAACATAGTCCATGTGAATTATATTCTGCATGTCCATCTTGGAATGAGACCTGCTTATGAAGCCCTAGTTCTTAGCTGGTCTGACCCTACTGTTTGATGAAACAGCTGCCTGGAATGATAGATCAGGATGAATGTAGATAGGTCTGATTCTCCACTCCTTGATCTTCTTGCTTGGAACAGTTGCTTCGGTGTGCATAAGTCATATGCCTTTGTTGAGCATCTTTCTACTCTGGTCATCCACTTTTCGTATATTGCTCTTTGTTGTTTGGAATGATGGAGTGTAAGATTGTTGTGTTCTCCCCTTGTATATGTAGCTCCATAGTCACCTATTCTGCATCCTTAGAAGGACTGCATTAAAACAAGGTTTATAGTGTGGCTAGCTAGCTGGTGGATGACGGAAATAGACATTTAGGAAAAGCATTGCAAGGAGGAAAAGACCTTTCTTTCATCTCAGGTGGTGGCTTTTTACAGAGAGTCAAGCCACAACCTAGAAACATGATCTAAGGCTAGACTTCTTTAAATCTACTAGGGTGTCACGTTTCTGCTTTTTTCTTTGCATCTCTCCCAATAATTTCTGCACAATTACTCCTTGAATAAATATGCCTGATGAAAATAGCTCTTTGATTTACATGCATGGCAATATATCACCTTGGTGGCAAAGAAAACTTTCCATTTAGAAGCAGTTGAACATTGGCCTTAACTCAATGGTTACTGAGACAAAAGCTTTGCATAGGAGAAGGTAGTTGTAGTTAGAGAAGGTAGGCACTAAGCAAGTCACGTGATTGATGAGAAATTGGCTTCTTTATGAAGAAGTGTTCCTTGGCATTACATTAAGCATAACAAAAGACCACCTTGGACCCTCTGCCCTTGAATTCTTAATGTTTCCTAGATACATTTCTCCTCCCCATTTCCATTGGAATTATATTTCTCAACATCACTGCAATAAGCACTCAGCCTCTTATAGTGTGGAGCCCTACAGACCCCCCCACTCACTTTAAGTGGACTTTTTTCAAATTTTAAACACAAGAGAAAACATGCCATTATCCCGATCAGTGCAGAAATGAAGGTTTAGAGAATAATCTTCTTCCTGCTCTTCCTCCCCCTCCTCCCTTTCCCTTCCTCCTCCTTCTTCAGCATTTATCCCACACAGTGGTGGGGTCCTCTATACTGGTTTGATGGTACCATGGGCCTGCTTGGGGTGGACATCGGCAATATTTAAGTGTTTATTCAAAATGTCAAGCCAACATTGTTTCAAACAACCCTTCAGAGCCGCTTGCCTCTGATGTTTAGTAGGAGCCTCTCTTGGGAAATGTCGTGTTTTCAGCATGTAGGACATGGCTGTATCTTCACAGCTGGGATTTGCATAGCTTGTCGGCAATTGGAGCAACACCATACCCTTTGATGAATGTCATTGTTGTGAACATGGTCATAGTACATGATGAAAGAATAGGGGATATTTATCCCCTATCATAAGATAGAGGATTTTTTTTAATTATTTATTTTTAATGTTTTCAAGTTAGTGCTGATTCTTGGTGATTAGCTAGACAAATCTTTGCAGTTTTCTTGGCAAGATTTTGGAAGGGTTTGCCATTGCTTGCTTCTTAAGACTGTGTGAGAGGGACTGGACCAAGGTCATTGAGTTGGCTTGGTGCCTAATGCAGGATTAGAACTCATAGTCTCCCAGTTTCTAGTCTGATGCCTTAACTATTACACCAGACTGGCTCTCAAACTGGCTGTTGTTCAGTTGTGCAGTTGTGTTCAACTCTTCGCAACCCCATAGACTGCAGCATGACAGGCCTCCCTGTCCTGCATTGCCTCTCAGAGTCCCCCCAAGCCCACGCCCATCACACTGACTATGCTATCTGACCATCTCATCTGATGTCAGATTGTTTTGCCTTCACTCTTTCCCAGCATCATGGTCTTTCTAATGAGTCCTCTCTTCACATTATGTGCCAAAGTACTTGAGCTTCAGCTTCAGTATCTGTCCCTCCAATGAGCAATCAGGATTGATTTCCTGTAGGATTGACTAGTTAGATTTCCTTGCAGTCCAAGGGACTCTCAAGAGTCTTTTCCAGAACTAAAAGTTGGTTTGAAACTCAACTTTAAAAAAACTAAGATCTTGGCAACCAGTCCCATCACTTCCTGGAAAATAGAAGGGGAAGAAATAGAAGCAGTGGCAAATTTCACCTTCTTGGGCTCCAAGATTACTGCAGATGGTGACTGCAGCCATGAAATTAAGAGACACTTGCTCCTTAGGAGGAAAGCTATAGCAAACCTTAACAGTGTATTAAGAAGCAGAGATATCACCTTGCCAACAAAGGTCCGTATAGTCAAGGCTATGGTTTTCCCAGTAGTAACTTATGGCTGTGAGTGCCATAAGCCTTGACTATATGAAGGGAGACACTTTTTGTCTGGTTGAACCTCTGGCATAGTTCTCATCTTCTTCGGACCACAGCAAGGTGGTGCCTCACTGGAGGACAGCTACTGTTACCTACCACTAATAACCCCACCTCAATCACATTAACAGTAGATATTTCCTCTACAACCACATCCATCCCTCCTCTGGGCCCTCACCCCCTCCTGGGCCCCCACCTCTGGTCATCTTGGAAAAAGATGTCTGAAGTCTCCTTCAAAAACAAAAAATCAGAAAAGCATCTGGGCCAAACAGTGTAACCCCTTCCTGCCTGAAAACCTGTGCTGCACAATTATTGCCGATCTTCACACAGATTTTCAACAGATTACTAGAGCTGTGCTACATCCCTTCTTGCTCTAAACATTCTACATCATCCCAGTTCCAAAGAAAGCCTCCATCAGCAGGCTGAATGCTACAGACCTGTTGCTTTAACATCCATAGTCATAAAGACATCGTGAGGCTGGTTCTGGTCGATCTGAAAGTCATCGCTTTCAATCTGCTGTTGGACCCTCTGCAATTTGTCCTTTGGGCAAAAGGTCAGAAGATGATGCTGTCAATATGACTCTGCATTATATCTTGCAACATCTTGACTCCCCAAGGATCAATGCACAGGTCCTTTTTTAAGCTCAGTGTTTAACACCATCATCCCAGCCATTCTTCACTATAAACTGATCCAGCTTCCTGTGCCTGCTGATACCCATAAGTGAATAACCAGCTTCCTGACAGACAGGAAACAACAGGTGAGGCTAAGAAAAATTACATCCAGTACTCGGACAATCAGTACTGGTACTCCTCAGGGCTGTGTGCTCCCTCCAATACACTTTCCCTCTACACCAATGACTGCACCTCTGGAGACCCCTCTGTCAAAATTTGGAAGTTTATGGATGAGACAACAGTCATTAGATTAATTAGAAATGATAATGAGTTTGTGTTTAGATGGGAGGTTAAAGACCTAGCCCTGTGGTGCAGTCAAACTAACTTAGAGCTGAATATGTTCAAAATGTGAAGATGTCAGTGGATTTTAGGAAGAGTTCTCCTATTCAATCCTCTTACCATGCTCAGCAACACAGTATCAGCAGTACAATCCTTCAGGTTTCTGGGGTCCATAATCTCTCAAAACTTGAAATGGACAGCTAATATTAGCACCATTATTTAGAAGGCACAACAGAGGATGAACTTCCTGCAACAATTCAAGAAGTTCAACCTGCCTCAAGAGCTGCTGATACTGTGCTACAGAGGAATCATCAAGTTTGTCCTTTGTATGTCTATAATTGTCTGGTTTGGTGCGCAGTGATGGAGGACATACTCTAGTGGACGGTCAGGACTGCATAAAGAATAAGTTCAGCTGGCCTGCTCTCTATGGAGGGCCTATATATTGAGAAAGTCAAGAGAAGAGTGGAGAAGGTCTCTGCAGACCCCTCTCACCATAGACATAATTTTTTGACCCTCTTCCCTCTGGATGGTGCTGTAGAGTGTTGCATACCAAAACAACCAGACACAAGAACAGTTTTTCCCCATGTGAAAAATACTTGACTCATGCTGTATGACAGGACACAAAAGTCACAAAGAATTCTAAATTAACCCAGAATACTGCCTAAAGTGTATACATACTTATCAGTAGATCATGGTTCTAATTCTATACTTTACTATATTCCTTCTCCACTGGCTTCATACTTTGGATGCACATTCTACTTTTGTATGCATAATTTCATTTTTTTATGTTATTATTTTATTTACTGTTGTTTTGCAAATATACAGAGAGCTGCTGTACCAGAGACAAATTTCTTCTGTGTCTAACCATGCTTGGCCAAGAAAGTATCTGAATCTGAAAATCACATGTGATAGCCATAGAAAGAGGGATACATCCAGCAACAATCACGGCATGTAACATTGGTGGTCTATTTCAATTGACTTTTTTAAAAAAGTAGGATACAAAATTATTTCAAAATGGGTTCCTTTGCTTCTTTTCTTTGTTTTGATTCTTTGAAAAGAGACAAGGTAGATGCATGTTATTCTTTGTAGTCTCTTCAACATTTGTTGGAAATGGCTATGGAATGTTATTTATGGAGCGAAAACAGAACACTTTGTTTTTCTATAGAACAATTGTCTGAAGCCTGCGCTCAGCTGAGATTTCTGTACTATTAATGGAATAATTCTTATCGTTCTTGGAAAATGTTGGATATCTCATAAGTTCATGAAATCTGAGCTGGCTCGAGCATACAAGCCTACTGTACAAAGACTTCCATTGAGGTATTGGGTATAAGCACTGGGATATTAACATTTGCTGGGAGACAGCTGTTACAGCTGCATCAGAAGCAGACCCTGACAGATTTAGCACATCACCCTGATTGCAAATGTAGCCTAGCAATCACATGCAGAGGCATGCTTAGTGAAGAAATTAATATAAAAAACTTGCAAAGGATTCTGTGCTATTAAATAGCACTTGTGTTGCCAAATGCAGAGTGCCTTGGTAGAAGTTCTTTCTGCAGAAGTGTCCTGCAGGGAGGATGCTTTATGTTATCTATCTATCTATCTATCATCTATCTATCTATCATCTATCTATCCATCCATCCATCCATCCATCCATCCATCCATCCATCCATCCATCCATGAGTTATATAGTGCTACATCACTGATATAGAAAGAGTTTTTCCTCTTTTTATGAGTGCAGATAGCAGCTCATGGAAGGCTAGTGCCTAGGGACACTTAGATTTAATAGTTTAGGCAGTAAATAAAAGTAATGTGACCAGAAAAGAAATCAACTTTGCATTGATTATTGAGGTAGAATCTTTATTGATTGAATTTTAGGTCAGAAGTGCTGCATAATTGTTTTGCTCTCTGATGATTCTTTGAATCATCCCAAAAGGATTGACAAGGCTTAGATGTGGCTCCATGTTATCAGTCACAACTATGGTGTAAATTTAATTTCAAATGATTTGCTTACTGATACGATGGGTTCAAATATAGTTGCCATTGAGAATGGAAAAAACCAGATGAAATTACGGTGATTTCATACATGCCATTGACAGCTTTCAAGGGTTTATAATAGTAAAGAGAAATTGCTATAATTTCCACTATGGAGATGCATATATATTTGCATTTATCAGAATAATCCAGCAGAGAAAAGGGTTATATGTAGCTGCTGTATGTTGAGTAAGTCTAGATAGACTCTTCATTGGTCCAGATAGACTCTTCCACAAATAACCAATTTCAAACTTCATCCTTCTTTTTTTCAGCTTCTTGGTCTTTGCCCATTTTGATCCTGTTCTGTTAAGTTTTTGGAGACTTAGTTTGATGATGGACAGTCCCAAACTTTAAACTGTCTGCAAAACATGATTTGTAGAAGTCTCCAATCTCTTTCCCAGAAATAGCCAAACAAGATATCCGTGTTTTATTCTACAGAACAAAATGAAGTCACTGGTCTCTGTGCATTTCTGATCTCTTTCCTGAAGTTGTCCCTGAATGTGTATTTGTGTATACTGAGAGCATACACTCTGCTAGGTCACATGATACCTTGGTTGCAGTTTATATTGTACTAAAAAATTACATTTCCAGAAAAAACGTTAAGATATGTTCACATACAATTTCTGTGGCTGTATTAACTTTTGGGAAGGTTCGCAAACCATTTTATTCAGTTAATGACACTATAAGAGTTTCTGCTAATACTGAGAAATAAATACAGCAGATTATTTGGATGATGTTAATTAAAAAAAACTATTGCCACTTAGCTACTTTAAGAATATATTACTACAGTATATATGCTTATGGATAAGTCCATCCACAGATAAGCTGTGGATAATTTTTGTGGTGCACCTTGACACTTAAAATTCTTGGCTTATCCACATATATATACAGTAATTGTCTTGGGTGCAAGATATGGGCTCAACTATTGATGAATGTTGTATACTTTTTCTTCCATTCAATTTCCTCCAATTCTCTGAAACAGTCTGGACAAATGCCTTCAGTTTTTTTGGCAAGGATTTTCAGAAATAATTTGCTTTTGCCTCCTTCTATGGGCTGAGAAAAAATGGCTATTCCAAGGTCATCCAGCTGGCTTTGTGCCCAAGGTGGACTAGAATTCATGATCTCCTGATTTTTAGCCTGATGGCTCAATCACTACAGGTAGTCCTTGACTTATGACCACAATTGGGACAAATTAAGTGAGGCTGTTGTTAAGTGAGTTGTACCAGTTTTTACAACCTTTTTTTGCCACTGGTAAGCTTGCAAATGGCAACCACATTACTGTTTTGTAAATGGCAACCACATTACTGCAACCATTCTAAAAATATGCTAGTTGCCATGCACTTGAATTTTGATCACATGACCATAGGGATGCTGCAGTAATCATAAGTGTGACAACTGGTCATAAACCATTTTTTAAGCACTGTTGTAACTTCAAATGGGTGCGAAATGAATGGCTATAAAGGGAGGATTACTTATACACTAAATTGGCTCTCTATATTCATTTTTTTGAAGAAAAAGTAAATTAATAAAATACATGAAAATAGAAAAGTGTCATTTCTATCTAAAAATATAACACGAAGAAAGTTTCCCCTCCTTTTTGTGTTTTTTAATTACAGAGACTCATTTAAATAATGAACAATGAGAACCAGACACAGGAAGCATGTGAAGTGTCTTCCTCTCATCGATTCTTGCCATTTACCCTCCATTGTCAAAACAGGCTTATTGAGGCAAAGAGAGACTGGGTGACAGAGAAGTTTGATTGTACAAATATATACATTTACTTCTCTTTCTACAATCTTGCCATTCAACAAAAAGCTTTGTAAATACTTGACTATAAAGAGTGGAGCTGTTGATCCCTGAATCCAATTACTGCCATTCTGCTTCTTCACCTATGTTTGATGGCATACAAATTAGATAAATAAATAACTAAAAACCAAACACTCCCACAATGATGGGCAGCTCTCCTCCTGAGTGCCCAGGAGTTTTATTTAGGTTGGAATCCCCAACTTTCTTCAGTCAGCAGGCACTTTTGATGCTTGGAAAGCATGCTGTGGGTGCTCCTACAAAAGGGCTGCTCTGAGGATGAAGCTATCCATTCAAAACTTTCAGAAAGAGTCTCCCATCACCTAAGGCTGAAAAGATAACATTGAGATAGAAATGGAGAAGAGCAAATAAATCCTGGTTCTCTGGTTATGCTGTTTCTTGCTGTTTTTGCTTGCAGGCAGCAAAGGGAATTCTGTGAGTTGAAATTCACACATCTTAAAGTTGTCCAGGTTGAGAAACACTGTTTTAAAGTATAATGCAAAGATAAATGGCAGCGAATTAAAGAAGACAAATGCTTAATGATCTATGCATAAGTATGATGCATGATTATTTAATGGTCCTCATAGCTTTCTTTGGTGGCTTGGACTAAAAAGGATTTATGCCAAGAATGAAACATTGGTGTTTTACAAGATCAATGATGTAGAATCCCACATAGCATCATTATATGCAGAAGCAGGCAGCAAGATGCTCATTCCAATAAGATGTGGTGTACAGATTTGAATTTCTTTTTTTTAAAAAAAGAGTAAATTAACCAGAGTTTCTAGCAGTCACTGTCTACATGAATGAATTCCACATGAGCTGGCCTTTAACTACAGTATTACCAGGAGAACAGATTCAGGACACCTTCTTCTTGCGTATCTTCCATCTTTGAGTTTAAAGAGATTTTTGTTGTTCAGTCGCGCAGTCGTGTCCGACTTTTCGCGACCCCATGGACTACATTACACCAGGCCTCCCTGTC
>JANHZU010003079.1:141890-159324 GCA_032468055.1 Acrochordus granulatus | reverse complement strand
AGGCAGGAAAGATTGAACTAGCATGTTCTTCCTTTGGCTCCTCTTAGAATAAGACACTGGAGGGGCCTCGGTGACACTAGTTCTGTGAGTCCAGATTGGACAGTCCAGTTCCATTCATGTTTGCCCTAAGTGCAGGGTCAAATATTCTCCAAAAACAGGAGTAAAAATTTGCAACTTTGAAGAGAGGAAAACAGCAATTTGGTCCGGTCCACCTTGATGGCACCTGGGTTGGCTAATACCCTAAGCCCTGCTATAACTGTCCCTGCTCAGAGAAGGCTGTTTGCATTCATTCCTGTATTCAGCCGTCAGTAGAAACCCAGCAGCTTTCTCCTAGTGGACTACAGTTCCCAACAGACCTAGGGAGCACAGCCTTCCATTCTTGGCCTAAAGTACTGAATCGTGGTGTGAGGATCAAACTTCAGATATTGGATTATGCAGACTGGAGTTTAAGCAGTCCTGACTTCAGCATGGCGAAACTTGATCCAGTCTTTCTGAGTCCCCTGCAGACCTTTATGCCTGGCATTTCAGTCAAAGGTCTCTGAAGCTACTTTTTAAATTTCCCACAATGGCACTAAGATATTTTATAGGCAAGGCATGACGGGAAACACAGTGGCAGCGATCATCCCCATCTCAGTAGTGCTCTCAAAGAAGGGGACACCATCAGAGGGCACTTTGATCAAATCAACTCAGCTCCCTTTATGGACCCATCTTACTAAAAGCAGAGGGTCTGTGACTTTACGGTGAAGCTAGAGGCTGATTCTAGGGTTGCCCCTCGGGAGAAAAACAAGCTGCCTTTCATACAGCTTGATGTATGAAACTGCCATTATGTTTTCTGCCCCCCCTCCACCACCCTATCAAGGACTATGTTAGTCACAATCTCAAAAGCCGATTTCTAATCTTCGGGCAGTCATTAAATGCATGGCCACAAAGGCCCACTGAAAAACTGGCTACCTTACTTGGGCTAGGGTGAAAGATGCACCTCCCCTTTTCTGCTGTGATCCAAGAAAGGCAGGGGATTTGTAAACCTGGCTTATTCTCAGATGTACTGGCTGAGATTAGTGGAAAAGCCTTTGCTAAAAGCTCTCGAACCCCCAGATAAGCAAACATGTCTCAGAACAGGTACAACAGTTGTTCTCCACTTGGCAGGTAACAGATGGGGTGGGGGTCCTTTTGAGTTAATTAACACTAGCTTGCTGCATAAGCCTCCTCAACCCCTGGCCTGCCAAACAGCCAATTAATTTGCTGCTTATTAGGTGTCCTTGGCAGAAAACAAAGACAAGACTCATGGTGAACTTAGCAGAAGAACTTGACCATGCCGTTTCTGAGAGCAGCTTCAAAAAATGGCAAAGTGGGTGGTTTTGGAGATAACAACATGCCAACCAAACTATTGCAAATAGGATGAGGATCCTTCTAGATGGCAGTACTGTGATAGAAAACTGTGGATTCCCCCCGCGCCAAGATTTCCAGCTGGTCAAATTTAAGCTGCTGTCATTGCCACCACCACTACCAGTCCTGCCCAGACTGAAGGTCTATAACTGGAGGGAGGGATCCAAGCAGGCCATATTAATCCAAAAATGTGAGTGGTTGACTATCCCTGTTGCCTGGGATGGATTAGAAAAGGCAAAATTAGAAGCACAGAATTAGACTAAGAACTCTAAGTTCTGTAAATGCTACAGGTAGTCCTCAACTTACAACCATTGCTTTAGCAACCATTCAGTTACACTAGTACTAAAAAAAAGTGCTTACAACTGGTCCTTACACTTATAACCACCTCATCATTCTTGTGGTCCCGTGATCAAAATTCAAGCGCTTGGCAACCAGGATATATTTTTGACAGTAGCAGCATCCTGGGATCATGTTAATTTCCATTTGCAACTTTCCCAGTTGGCTTCTAACAAGCAAAGTCAATAGGGAAATCTGGATTTGCTTAACACTTATATTATTCGCTTAACAATCGTGGCAAAAATGGTATCAGGCATGACTCACTTAAAACCATCTCACTTAGTAATGGAAGTTCTGGTCCCAACAATTGTCGTTAAGTCAAGGATTACTTGTTTTGATTTATAACAAGCTCTAGGAATACCTCTCATTTTAAATGGTAAACATTTGAAGGAGGGGCCACAGGTCATTGAGTCAAACCCCCCAACTCTGGGCAGAAATTAGACATAAAGCATAAAAAAGATTGGATGGCTCTGTAGTTTTTTGACGAATCCACCCCCCACTGAAGGTATGTCCACCATCTCTCAGGGGAATTTCTTTAAACCTTTTCTTTACATTTGTTTACTTCATATTCACAAGTCTGTTTTGTTCTGCAGGAAATACAGGCTAGGTTCACACAACATGATAAACCAAGGTGTGCTTTCTGTGATTTTGGTATAACAGCATAATGAGAACAATTGCAACTTCTTCAGTACACCACGGTTGAACAAACCATATGTTAATCTAACAGAAGAGCCCAATCATTGACTGAAAACAGCTTCATGTCAATAGAGTTGCAATTTTGGCTTCTTATACAGAGGAGTTAAAATGTAGTGGGACTGATTTCTGAAACATGTATAAAGCTGCACAGTTTATCCCTGTCTTGTTGGGGAATGTGTGCTTGTGTATCTGTGCATGCATTTATTTCTCAAGTACAGGACCATGGGTGCATGTGACGTAAGAAACAAGTCTCAAGTCTGATGTGTTTGCCAAATTCAAGGCCAAATACAGAATTCCTGTGTATATATAGTACAGTGGAACTAGTGCTTGAAAGTACTTATAGTGGAACTAATACTCTTCTGTGTAGAGGATGTCCTCTTGCCTCTGACTTTAGATTTTATCATGATGAGCTACCTGGAATCAGAGTGATCTCTCTCAGGCACCCGTCTACTGGAAGGTTAACGGTGCTATTGGCACTGTTACACTTCATTTCAAGAAACCCTGAAGCTGGTAAAATTCAGGATTTTCCATACATTGTTGTCCAAGCCTGGATAGAAAGCTACATCACAGGAGCAATGCTACGCCATAATCATTTCAGTAGAGAGGCAAGATGCTCCTTCCAAAGCTAAATTTAATTAGCTCCATTTCAGATCTAGATTATTTGAGGCCATGGTCAGTTTTCTTGGCTAAGTCGAGCCAGTCAGTTGGGGATTGCTCAGCTGCAGAAGAAGCCATAGCCTGCGGGGAAGCAAATGTATGCACTCAGCCTCATGAAGGAATGCTGAAGAACTACTGGGTCACTTGGGGCCCAGCAACAGCTGGATAACTTCAAAGCTTTAGCAGCAGAACATCCAGAGAAGCGTCTACCCTCTAAATACTATTCTTCCACCCAATAAGACAATTGGCCTTGGCCTGAACTGGGCATCTGCTTTCCCAAAGTGGGTAGCATTAACCCCCTGCACTTTGGTGGCCCAAGTCATCTCTGTAGCTTGGAAAACTTTCAGATCTATAGATAATCTTCCTTGGTTTCTTGAGAAAGTCCAGCAATACATCCCTGAAGAGCTCCAGGGCCTTCGGTGCTATTTGTAAGACCCATAGAAAATGAGAATACCACTGTCTGAATGCAAAACGTTTCACAAGATTTATCCAAAAATTTACAGTGGAAACATTACTGTACATGTCTATACAAAAATCCAACTCTAAATCAGATTTTTATGCATACGCAAGTTGTACACAACTATTGGTACATCGTGCCCCTAAATTGCTGGCATTGCTTTTTTTCTTTAGAAGCGTCTCTTTTGAGAAGCATCTGTCAGGGTGCACAAGGACCACTCTTTTCCCGTCTGTGCTGTGTCACCCCTCCTCCCCTTTTCCTGCAGCTACTTCCTGAGATAAAGTTAAGAAAAAAACCCAGAAAGCTGCCCTTTGGTTTCTCTCATACAAGGGGTTTGCTGGTAAGGGGTTGGAACAGTCTGGCTAAAAGCTGTTTCAGAGGCACAATTCTGCTGTGGGACTTCATGTAGACCAGAAGAAGGGAATATGGCTCTCCAGATGCCACTGAAGTACAATTCCCAAAAGCATTGCTGGCATGGTGGACAATAAAGGAGGCTGGGAGTTGTTGTACAGTGGCATATGGAAGGTCAGTTACCTGGTCTTGACTCAGATTTGCACAGCCTTCCTCAACCTGACACCTTCCAGATATGCTGGATTACAACTCCCATCATTCCAGCCAACATAGCAAGACTCTTTTTCAACTTCTATACGAATTTTAAACAGTTCTTAGAAGGATGCTGAACTGAGGTTTGGAGGCGGTGGCAGCAAGTTTCATTCTGCCCAGGACAGCCTTCAAAATATTAGGCTACCCTGTAGAATCCAGATCTTTAAGGTTCATCTGTCTTGGAAATAATGTGATCTTATTTGATTTCCACTGTTTTCTCTTCCTAAGCAATCCTGAGAATTACAGCATAATTTAGCAAGAGGAAACTGGGGTGTCTGACAGGTCTTTTATAGACTTGGAGAAAAGTTCTTAGACAAACTAGAATAAACTGAATTTAAAAACTGTACCTCCTAATAGCCTTTCAAGTAGAATAAGGTATGCTGAAAGGGGAAAAAAAACTAACAGCAACAAGCCTTTTCTTCTTATCACTTTCAAAGTTGCTCTAGAATAGGAAGAGGAAAAATGTGTAATATCTGGATTTTTGTAAGAGTTGGAGGGAAATTGTGGGGAGTTAATGTAGCCTCTGGAGGTAATGAGACAGGCAGGATGTGGTTTCCCAGAGCAGATCAGCAACTCAGAAATCATACATATACAAACTGGGGGGAGAGGGAGGTTGTATTCACAGCTCAGATTGATTCATTGGCCTTCCCAGAGGGAGGGAAAGTATCTGCTGCCATAGATGTGTGGGCTGACTGCAAGACGTGGAATCACAAACTGGACTACGTGTTCCATTTTCTAAGAACAGCTTAGAACTGACCTAGCCCAAAATGGAAGTGAGAGGCTGAACTTGATCTGCATAAAACTTCCTGCAAGGTTTTGTCCTTCAACATTAAAAATACGAAACCAAAACACAGAAGTATCTTAGAGTCCTTGCTGTCTCATGGTCATTCACCAGGGCCGATTTCTTGCACAGCTTACTCCATCTTGTAATTCAACCTTATAAATGTAATGCAAATTTCTAGCCAGTATGGCCAAGGATAAGGTTAACTGAGAATTTAAGTCCCAATGCATCTGGAGATAGAAAATGGTGATAGCTCTTGTTTTCCCCTGAGGACAATTTTTGCCTTAGGTCTGGGCTTTCTCAATTTACTCCACTAAACCTCAAATGCTACTTCATGTTCTAGGGCTACGCTAAATTAACATGCTGGTTCTTCTACTTCCCTGTTGAATCCTAACACAAGTCTCCCAATTTATAAACATAGGCCACAAGTTCCAGTTTTTTTCTTTTTAATCCCTACTGATTAGATCCAATAATAATATTCTGTTTCCCACCCATTTCTAAAAGTCACTCTCTGGCTCACAACACCAAAGAACCACCCAGTATCTTGAAAAGACTGCTTTATGCCGATTCCTGAAAAATGTCCCAAACCAAACCTACCCTTGCATGACTGAAGTATACAAAATTACTTCTACTTCTTTGGCCTCACAATGTGCTATGTTTTATTTTTGAGGTCTCCTTTCCCCCATCCACCTGTTTCTTCCTAGGACTTTGAAAACCCAGTGTCTCCCCACTCCCAACCAGGCCTATGAGTTCTTCCAAAAGTGCATGGCCAATGCAACCTGCATTCCATAGAGATGATCTGTTGGTGTTCATTTGGAAGCCCAGTCCTCTGTTAGTCAAATAAATAAATAAATAGCCAACACACCAAGCAGAGGCAGTTGGATTCACAGCTGAACTCTGCCTTGCTTTCTCAGTAAGGATGTCCTTTTATAACTGGCTCTCCTCTTCCTCCAGAGGACGGTTCAACCCAGGGATAAACTTGAGGAGTCTCTTGCGGAAGCTTCCCTGTTTGCTTTTGGGGGGCCTTGACATGACTACAGAGTTCTTTGGTTCTCCTGGTTTGTCCCAGAAACAGGCATCCCCATTGCTGCTGCTGGTGCACTTGACGCTGATGCTACGGGTTAATGTTGTCTTGGGAAACTGGGTAGCTGTGGGGACAATGTCCAGGGAGTCGGCGGAGTCAAAAAAGCAAGTCTGGTAAAGAGACTCCTCGGTCTCATCAGTGGCAGTGCTGACACAGCCCACACTGCTGTAAGTACTCCCAGCTCCTGTCAACAGCATCCCGTAGGGTGTAGAGCCATACAGACAGGAGCGCACAGACTCCAACGTATCATAGATGCTGGGGTCTTTAACCACAATCCCTACCAAAAAAAAGCAAACAATTAGGTGAATGCAGGAACCTGCTTATTTTCCCAAAGGGAAGAATTGGGTCATGCTTGGATCCACGTACTGTGATAATCTTGGTTTAGCTTAGTGCAGTGTTTCTCAACCTCAGCAACTTTAAGATGTGTGAATTTCAGTACCCAGAAACACTTGCTTAGTGTGTTACACAAACACAGCCAAGAGTAGTGTGTAATCCATGGAATATGTCTTTCTGCAGCTAAACTCTTCAGCCAGATTTGGTTCTCCATCCCTTATCTAGAAGACATTCACAAAAAATGCTGATACTCTACAACACTCACCATGGACCAGGCGCTGCTCCTGTACCATCAATGACCGATATTCCCCCCATTTCTCATAGAGCGTTTGCTGCAATGGAAAGAAGCTGACATTAAAAAAACAACAAGGATCAGTCAAATTTTGTATACTTACTGAAATCTCTTTCAAGTGGTGCTTGACTCCTAGTGAGCCATCCCCCTTAAATCTCATCCTTTTTTTATTTGGCTTTCCAGATGAAGCAGATAGCTTCTCCTTTTTGGGTTCAGGGGTTCAAGGGATCCAAGAGGCAAAACCTGGAAATTTATATGTTGCAAAGATACAGAACAAAAGCCTGACAGAGCAGAAGAGTTACAATATTTTGTCTAACTATTGCTGGTTTCTAAGTTTCTAATGGCCTACCTACTCCTTGAGGATAAGGTAACTTCCTGCTAAACATAAAAAAATTATCAGGACTACAAATTCTCAGGCAGTAAATAAAAAAGACTGTGGCTCCATTTATCAGCAGACTCTGCAGGTAGAACTCCTGATATTTCAATCTCTGAAATATCTAATAAGAAAAATATCAAGTTGGAAATGATGGGGAACATCTTTCTGAACAATGGGAAAAATGATAGCTTTGCTCAGGAGTCAAATCTGCCAATGCATTATTATTTCTTCCTTTAAAAAATCTATTCAAGCCATTGCAAGATTATATTGATAGATGGATAGGTAGATAGGTAGGTAGATTGATATGTGCCTCTGAGTCAACATTTGGCTGACTGTCGGGACAAATCCCTGCAATTTTCTTGGCAAGAAAAGTGGTGTGTCATGGTCTTGTTCCTAGGGCTGAAAGAAAGGAAGTGGCCCAAGGTCATCCGATTAGCTTTGTACGGCAATACTAGAATGCACAGACTCCTCACGGTTTCTAGCATGATGCCTTAATCACAATCTAAACTGTCCGTCTTACAATATTTATAAAGAACAACCCCACCCCAACCTTCAGGCAATGTAAAAAAAGTTATCTTATGACTCAGTTTTGTTGTGCCAACTGTACTTCCAAGAGAGCTATATTCATTTGTATCAGTGTAGGTATTCCTTTTTTAATGTTAGATTACAGCCTAATCATGGGGAGTAAGGCTGTTTTTAAAGGTTCTCTTATTAGAGATCAAGAATTTCCTGCTGGGAAAACTGTTATGTAAAATTGCAAAACCAACAGTGAAAAGTACATTAACTGTAATAGAAGAAAGAGAATAATACCAGAAAACATTTGATGAAAAGTAGAAAACTTATTGATCACTATAAAAATAATTTTAGCCTGGTCTGCACAATTTTTATTTTTTCTTTTGACTCCTATTGAATATTTTAATTCACAAATACTGCTCTACAGGCTCTATTTTCCATAATTTATTCCAAGATGTTGCTATATGGGCGAGGATTTTTTTGGCTGAGCAGCTGCACAGAACCCATTATAGGGCAGCACAATGGGCAAAGCAGAAAGCAAATGGAAAGGGGACATTCATTGGGAGGGGAGGGGAGGGAGGGAATTGGGGAAGAAGTTTTAACTTTATCCCTCTCCCTGTACTAATTCCTGTGTTGCAAAAACCACTGTTTCCTACAGCTAATACTGAGTTAGATGGACTAACAATTGCTAAACTGTGGCTTTAAGATCACAGAACATCCTGATCAAAGCCAAGAAATTGCAGTTCTGCCTTATAAATATTTACTGCATTGGCAGTTACCCAGCTTGAGCTTTGGGGTATCATTTCATATCTATCTGCAGGCACTAATTCAAAATGGTTGCCTGTTCTTAGCAGCAACCTGAAGCAAATCTGTAAACATTTCATTGCATGTCTCTGCTAGAATGCCACTCACCTTGAGATACTGCAAGCGAGCCTCCAATTCGGCCCTCCGGATTGATGCGCCATACAAGGTATCTAACCTAAGCAAGGGACAAAGTGGGATGATTGGTGCCTCCATGGCTGGAAAACCATAATAGTGATATATGGAGGAGGGCCAGCAATAGTTCTCGCCAAAAGCACCAATCTGACTTTTACCTCAGCACATTTCCAGATGCCTTGATGATCTCCACAATCTCACGGTGGCGGATGCCTTCCACATTAAGTCCATTTACACCTGTGATTGTATCTCCTACAAAGCAGAGAGGGGACAATAAGGACTCAGGAGATAAAGGATCTGTACTGGGCTGGAGACATTTAAAGCCTGAACTTAACATATCACCTCTGCAATTCTGCAAAAACATTCTTTATTTTGGCTCTCTCAGGCCTGGAGGGATGGTCATGGAGATGGTGATGGATGGAGCCACTTTTTTTGTCCTTGTATGCCTGATCCCAACAACTTTTAACACAAAGAAAACTTTCAATCCACAACCCCAATATCAGGGGTTGACTGTAATCTCCCCATTTCATGGAAAAAGGAATGAAGTAATTTGGAGTCTTTCTTGTATCTTTCCCATTCCCTGGTTTTTGTAACATCTTGCTTAAAGAAAATATCATAAAAGCTTACACACATCTTTATGGCATTTGTTTTCATAAAATTACAACAAAACTATGGATTCAGGTTTCTTTTTTCCATAGACCAATGTGGCAATTACAAAGTTCTGTGAGCTGAATAAATTATGTAAAGAGCATAAACTATGATTTGGCTTATTCTAAGCAGACTAATTATGTATCAAGAGTTTAGGCAACACAGAACCATCCAATAAGTTTGGGGAGATACTTATTCAAGAAATACTCATGATTTTTAAGATTTCTTCTTCTCTGTTTTACTGAACAAAATGTCAAATTTGTAAAAAAGGCATTGGGGTTGGAAGAAAGAACAGAAACTCGAGGAATCTAAATGCACATATATATGTATACATGTGTTTGTATATTTGTGTTGTGTGTTTGAATAGGTTTATCCATAAATAGGTATAAGTGCGTGTATTTGTGAATACACGTGAATATATGTGAATAAACACATAATCTCAAGGACTGTCTGTACATGTATATATATGGTCTTAAGGAGAAATAGAAATATTTTAAAACTTTCCAATGCACTATTCCCACTCAGAAAAATATTTGTACAGATAATCTATTACTTAGATTAATATAAACAAGGTGAGGGCATTCTCTCAAATTTTGTCTTGCATTGTCTACCTACTTTCAAGCATGGCTTGTGATTTTGGGGCTAGGGATTGGTTACAAAAGAGAAAAAAAGAGGCACACTATTTGGTAGCCAGAAGATTTTCTGTCAAGGGGAAAGAACAAAGTATGCTTGGACAGAGATATTTTTAAAATCACCCTTTGTGAAAAAAGCAGACTTTTATGGGAAAAAAGGAAGGCACCATGCTGCACAGCCAAACCCATTTATTCACCTGGATGTCTCCCTCATCCTCCACTTGGCCCTGCTGTCAATCTGATCCTTTAAAGCGGTATTTTTCAACCTTGTTAAATTAAAGATGTGCAGACTTCAACTGGAGAATTCTGGGAGTTGAAGTCCACACATCTGAAAGTTGACAAGGTTGAAAAACATGGCTTTAAATAATGATGCAATGCTCAACTCTCCTCAGAGCAGAGCAGCTGTGAGGAGGGTAGAAGAATGCACCCTCGCAAAAGCTATACCCCAACCTTCTTCATGGCTGCATGTGATGTGAAGCCAGAGTTAGTTGAGGCCTCCTATAAGGAGCCAATGAAATACAGGCAAAGAAGGAATGGGGAGAAGGAATCTGCATTCTTGGCCTGTTCCAAAAAGACACCACTCTTTGGCTATTGTGTGGTACAGTATTTCTTCCATGAGTCTTATCGGCCAAGAGAAAGCAGGCCCACAGCCCATTTTAAGAAGGAAACATATGGTATTTTGATTGTTGAGAAAAATGCCTAACATTCCATTGAGTAGGAATGCCTTCGAAACTGGAATATTTTAAATTTGGGAATCCCAGCTGGACAAACTGATGATATTAGGAAGAGGTGAGCCAGGTTTTCCTGCTATTGTCTGTCTGGCTTTGTTTGGAGAGGGTTTCTTGATTTCTCCCCATTTCAGACATATTAAGCTGGTCTGGTTTGAGCCTTTTTTCTTTTATTTTGCATGGGAAACTGGAAGCCAACTGTCACTCCCCATACTGGTAATCTGCAGTCCAATCTGGACAGGATTGTTCTGGGAGAACTGTGAAATCTGCAAGGGTTCTACATGATCCCATCAACTGTGGTTCCTTTCGGTTCTAAATCAAGAAGGGGTGGTACAGAGATACAGGAATCCTTGCACAGCAACCACAACTGGGAGTGACAACTCCATCACTAAGTGAAGCATGTGACCATGATGGCTTTCAAGACCTCACTTCAGCTGCAGTTGTTAAGCAAATCACAGTAAGTTATTAAGCGAGACCTCATGTGATTACAAGTTGTGATTTCACTGCCAGATTCTCCATTGACTCTGCTTGTTGAAAGCCAGCTGCAAAGCTTGCAAATGGTGATCATGTGACCATGGGATCCTGTGACCATCATAAATGTCAATCACGTGACTATGGGAATGCTGCATTGGTCATAAATGTGAGGTCAGGTCATTAAGTTACTTTTTCAGTGCAATTGTAACTTTGAACAGTGCTAATAGGGCAGTCATTAAACAAGGTCTACCTATACACCTTCCAGTTTCTAGCCTTCACTCTGGGATTTCAGCACCTCTCCTCTGAGCCTCACCAAGATGCTCATACTCTGAGGCTTGGTAAATCTAGGCATGCTGAGTTGGAAGATGCCCTGCATTAAATGACGCTGTGAGGTTCACACAGTGGCTTTGCAGGCTCTGTTCTGTGAAGTGACAGGAGGAGCCAGTAATGTCATGGAGCCATCAATACCTTTCCACAAAGGAGTCCAACTCAATCTTCCCTACAATTATAAAAAGTTGGGAAAGAAGTATGGAGAGAATAAAACAGAGGAGCTACGCAAGTATGCACTGATATTTGCAGTTCAAGAAGGTAGCAAGATATCCTCACTGGTTTTAAGATTAGGAAGACCTAAAATCTGAACTGTATCTGCTGGTAGTACAAAGCAGTACATAAAGTCTCTTACCAGGTTTAAGGCCTGCTGCTTGGGCTGGGCTGTTTTCATGAACCCGGCAAACAAAAGTGAACATCTCCACACATTTTGTATCCTGATGGTGTAGCCCATAGGTCTGAAAATTGTATGGATAGGAAAAAGAATTATTTATTATAGCATGAGAAATGTGGTTTAGGGTTGATGCTATAATCTTTTAACATGCAAGCTGCATCTCTGAATGAGGGAGAGCAGCACAAAGAAGTAAACAGCCATAGCAAGCTGTGAGATGAAATGAATTTTGCTTGATTTGGATCATTTTTCAAGGGTTACACTCAAGTGCCAAAGATCAAATATGACTGAAAAGCGAGACAGGCCAGATTCAAGATGTTATATTTTCCTCAGGATTCAGATTTGTTATTCAATGCTTTGAACATCCAAATGCTCAATTTTTAACTTTTTTAATATCTAAAATTTATATTTCAACTTTTTCCCATTTGCAAATACCCTGATTTAAAACCCTATCCTCAATTCCTGCTGAGTGCAGCCTGAAAACGTCCTGTTACCCTTTCATAAGGCAGGTTTAGAAGGCTTTTTCTCTACATTTACCTGAATCTCAAAACCATATGTCTGGTTCTCTTTTTTCTCCAGCATGATCACCTTCCTGAAACAATGTAAGAGGAGAAAAATTCAACTGAAATTCCTCAGAAGCTTGCACAAAGCAGATTCAAGCCACAGTCACAAAGTTGTGTAAGGATCTCTCTTCACTTTCTGATTTCTCCATCTTCTCATAATTGAAGCACTGCCCCACTGTCTGTGATTAAGTTACAGGAACTTCTCTTAGTCACGGCTCAACATCTCCTGTCTTGTATGTGTTCAAATACAGGACTGGTGGGAAGTGAAAAGCTACATTCTGCCTCTTAGCCAGGCAACTGGATCGAGCATTTGCCCTACCCAAGAATCATCTCTGCAGATCACAAGTCTTTCCCTTACGGCTCCTTCCACCACCACTTTAAGCCAATGAAACAAACAGAAAGGGGGCAGCTTTTCATGTACCACCAGGCTTTACAAATCCAGACCAAAACTAACAAAATAACAAAAAGAAAACCCAAATGCAGAAACGTAGCCAAGAAAAACAGAAGTTCAAATTAGAGATGGGGTTGGTGAAGCAAACATGGATTCAATCGCAATCGACCACTGCATTGTTCAAGAACATTCTTTTTTTATTTGTATCTCCTTCTTGCAGACTCATTTACTGCAAGAAGGAGATATTTAAGATAAACACTGAAGTACAGTGGACAAATTTAACCTTCTATGGGGACCACCTTTTAGGGTACATTGCACGGATGGCCATTCCTCTAAAAACTGAGGCTCAGTGTTACACAAACGTATTTTAAAAAATTCTCTATCAAATTCTTCTGTAAAAAATTGAATAACTTCATACTAAAATAAACTAACAACTACTGAATATTCGAAGGATCCTCAAGAGAAATATTTGCATTACCTTCCTATCCAAATAAACCCAAATTATTAATGTTAATTTTACTAAAGCCCATATATTACAACCAGATGTTGCAAGTTGAGTATAAATTCTATCCTTTATGTGGAACTGGGCATTACATGAACATTGTCCATTTTACAATAGAATCCATGTAATATAAAGACAGCAAGTGAACAAAATTTCTTTGCATTTCATGAAAAAAAATTATGCTTCTGTTTAATGAAAATTTGGAAACAGCAAGGAGACAGAGATTCATATCATTTCATTAAAAAGTTGCATCTCTTCATAAAACTGAGTAGAGCTCAAATATTATATGGGTGCATGTACACATTCAATTGAACACCCCATGGTGCCTTGATTCTGCTTATTATTTCTGGGAAAGAAATATGGGTGAAATGAATTAAAGTGTTCTATAAGTGACTCCCAAAAGTTTATTTAATTTCTACAAGCTGTCAGCTGGAATTTAAAAAATGTCCCCAATAAAATTTAGAAGCATATTTTTAGGAGAGGCTCTTATGAAGAAGCGTCTC
Source organism: Acrochordus granulatus (assembly GCA_032468055.1). NCBI lineage: Eukaryota > Metazoa > Chordata > Lepidosauria > Squamata > Acrochordidae > Acrochordus > Acrochordus granulatus. The sequence continues at coordinate 145,715 of JANHZU010003079.1, read as the reverse complement.
CTAACAGCCTTGATTATAGATGAAAATTGGATATGGGAATTTAATAAGATATAGATGGAAACAGAAGATTTGCTGTGGCGACCCTTGACAGGAGCAGTCGAAAGAAGAAGAAGCAGAAGAAGGAGAAAATATTAAGACAAGTGGGACTCAATTATCCTGTATTTAATTACCATACTTCACAACTGGAAATTGTTTTCTCCCTCATTTAACAATGAAATCACAAGCCAACAAAAGGTATTTCTTTATATCTTTCATGTGCGCCATTAAAACATAAGATTCCTATTCTTTAAGAAAGCTTCAGAACTTAACCTCAAATCATTTGGGGAATTGCAACTATGGGGTGAGTGGACGAGGCAAAAACAGGGCTTCTTTCTCCAAAGATCATCTTCTTGGCTCCCTATCTTTGTTTATGCATATTAAAGCTTTTTCCTAAAAAGGTGAAGTGGCAACTTGCTCTTATATAGCTTTCACCAATGTAGCTTTAAGGGCACATTCCTAAAGCTTGAAGGTGACTGAGTATCTAATCTAATTTATGGATATTTTGCCGAAAACTTCTTATTAGAAACAAAACTGAACTGTCATATCCTAACCTCCTTGCATAGGTCTGGCAAAGGGAAGATCAATTCCTATCAGGGAAAAGCAACTTGATACCTATCAGATATGCTACGACAACAATTTCCATAAGCCCTATTCAACCACAGAGAGGTAATGGTGGGAATTGAGTTTCCAACCTGTATACTCCTATTACCATGCAATCCCAGAAGAGGATTTTGATTTGAGAAATTGCAGAAAAGTTGTAAGGCTCAAAGGATCAGGCTTAGTTGGTGCAGCTCTAGTCAACAGGTTTATTGAAGCTACAAAGTCACAAGAATTTCTCCAACTGCCTGCCAAGTACCTGCACTCCCTAGATAAAACTAACAGTCTTCACAAGAGGTTGAAAAATTTGGTGTTTGGGGAAGACTCCAGACTGATCCCCCTCTTAACCCCTGGCTTCTCCCAGAAAGATATTCCCTTTACAGACTGTGTGCTCTGAACACCTTTTTGCCTCTGAATCCAAAGCACTGTAACTATGCAATCCATTTCTTGTAGATACCAGACTTGGGAAAGTTTGCACCAGAGAGATAATAAAGAAGAAGCTGCAATCACCAGAAATTGAAAAGTATGCCTGTTAAAGAGACAAACTGAAGAGTGTATTTATCCTGCCTATACCATGGGAGATTAACCCATCCAAAATGTTTTTGCAATTTTGCTACATCATTCTAGAGCTTTAGCTGGTGAAATTCTGTCCCCAGCAGAAGATGTGGGGACTGGAATTAACAAAGCCAAATGGTGCTAGTCTAAATGTGCCACCCCAGAAGGCAAAATACCTCAATAGTGCTTGCAAATTACCTCAATGTGTGATCTCTGCTCTCCCCACCCCACCATCGGAGGATCATCCCACAGGGGAAGACAAGAACTTGGAAGGGCCTATAGACAGCCTTAAATCCTAGGTGAGCACAAGAAGCAGACAGCTTTCTGTTAGGCTACACAGATGGCAAGGCTTTCTCCATTGGTTGACACAGAGAAAAACAAGCCTCTCTTCAGCAGAGCAGGACAAAATTTGCTTCTGAAACTCCCCCAGCAGAAAGAAAAAAACAGTACCTACCTGTGTTGCTCAGGTGACTGGCTGAGAGAGCGCCACTTGAATGCAGAACCCTGAAGGAGAGGTGCAGAAAAAGAGAATTAGCCAAGAGTGTGGCAGGAGACAGGTCTATGACTTCACCCAGATACAGTCCTGGTGGCAATGAGTCAAGGACCCACACAAGAAAGCCTCAGTCCCAGAGGCAGAGGCCTTAAAGATGGCTGCACACATTTTCCTGCCACCTAATGACTTCTCTCTTGTGCTTAAGCAGCATTAAGATCTGAGAGACCCTTTGCTTACATCATTTACAGGGCTTTTGCAGGAATTACCAGATCATTTTTATGATGTGCTTTCAATGGTACTAAAAGCTCTGCTTTGTTACCCTGATCTAGGTGCTGTCACTAAGGTAAACAGGTTGCCAAGATGAAGCAAGGTCTCTGCCCTTAGCCAGCTAACTCCAAAGCAGATGTTGTTTTGGAAAGTCAGTTGCAAGACAAGGGGCCATTTGCGCAGTTGGTTAACAATTCACATGGGAGGGAATTTGGATGGGGTACATGCTGGAGGCAAGCTGAGATGTTCCCTATTCTTCATCCCATACATCCCTATAATCCTGATTACTGCATCTGATATTAGAAATAACAGTTCCTTTGCTTCAGGGGATGTCTGTCCTCTAATAGCATCAGCCCAATTTGGATTGTTACCCATAAAACTGGCTATTCACTTTTATGAAACTACTTGAACAATGCATGAATGGGAACTCCTCTGTGCTGGAAGCACATTAAGTACTCATTCACGGACATTCAGAATGAGATTTTCGTTTCATTCCTTAAAGTAAAGAAGCTGCCAAGGAAGCCGAGATGTGCATCATCTGCCTTAATTTGATCAAAATAAATGGCACACTACCAACTAGTGTGCTGAACTCCTAGGGGCATCTTGGTGCTTTTTCTATTTTGACATAAGCCTCAAGATTTCTTGTAACTTCATCTCAGGCTTGGTCAAATTTCCCTACCCCAAGACCACAAATGTCAACTAAGTGGGTCTTACACCCACTCCCACAGTTGATAAAAGGCATTCAGAAAGTCACATCTGAACACTGTAGGCTTTCAAAACCACATGGCTGAGTGCCATAGGAAAGGAAAAACCCTTGGGAAAGAAAGCCCATTTTATTCTGAAGACCTAATTTTAAAATAAAATTAATTGCCAGGCCTAATCTGAACAGAAACTTTCATTGTTGATTCTTAAACAGAGTACATGATGGGAACTGAAATCTTAAGAACCAATTAGGAGAATTTATTAATATAAATGGATTCAATGGCCTTTGGAGGTGGGTGTTGCCTCACATTCATGCCATGTTGCATCGCCTGAAGAATTTCAGCCACCTTGGCGGAGTTGAAAACAACATGGTAATTCATAAAGCTTTCATTAAGCTTTCCGAGTTGTACAAGTGTGCAAACGTGCATGTTTTGGTTTATGGCTGAACTCAAGATCTTCTGCAAGGCACAGCCAAGAAACGAAGCAGCAGTTTTCTATTAGGCAGCTACACATGCATTTGGAATTATGTTGGAAAGTAAACAGCTGTTTGTGTAAGACTTCAGCTTGCCTGCCTCTGACAAGCAAGCTCTCCCACCCCATTTCCCCAGCTTGGAATGACCTCTATTTTGACCTGTGGGCTCCAAATCTGTTTTTATATGCATGGGTACAACCATTCAGAGCATTTTCAAACCCAAGTTCAGAAGGGAGGATTGTAGATGACTTTTCAGAAAGAGTATGGGATGGAGGAAAGGAGAGAGAGAAAGAGAAGCCACAGCTAGCAATGAAGACAAGAGTTTTCAGCTTCATGTTGGAATGAGGTGGCCCTACTGGTCAAGCTTGTCAATGGCATTTCAGTGACCTCAACAAACTTCCATGTGCGAAGTGGAATATTGAGTGGTCTAGTGGGAGTGAAGTAAATAGATTTGGATCCTACTGGAATGGGAGTTGACTCCCAAGGCATATAGGAAATGTCTTTACCAGTTTACTTCTTTCCTCCAGAGAAGACTGGATGAAACCCTGCAAGCTGTAATAAGCTGGTCAAAGCTCAAATTCTGCTTAATAGAAACATAAAGTATTGAAAGCTGATCTTGAGTCCTTGTAAGTTTTATCCATTTTATTTTGGGGCTGAGAAAGAGCCAAGACAGGGCTATACCAGTCTCAGGAACAAAAGT
>JANHZU010003079.1:131149-141790 GCA_032468055.1 Acrochordus granulatus | reverse complement strand
CTAGCCTACGTGTAGCATGTCTCTGTACTAGGAACATCCTCCTCTGTTATTTACAGTGAGTATCAGCTTGAAAGTTAAAAAAATGTAAAGTAGGGTCATAAGGCCCAGTTATGAGATCTGGATGCCTTGCAAATGAGAAAGAACACAATTTCCTGTAATATGCTTCAAAATATCCTCATGTATTCTTTCAAGACTTAATCCATGTTTAGCAAGCATCAGGGCATCACCAACCAGCAAGCAGCAGCATCTCATCAACCTGAGTTATCTTGAAAATAAAACAGGGGCGGATTATACTTCTTATTAATTATTATTATAATTAATACTTGAATGGGAGTCCACCAGCAAATACCAGGACTGTAGATTAGACTGGTAAATCAAAAAACCAGTTCAGAAAGTGGTTGAGGTAAAGCACTTTCATGCTGTTGCAGAGAAAACAGACCTGGGTGGTTATCTGGAACTGAATGTGTCTTCAGGGAGACTATTATATTGTATCATCCTATAATTGATAGTGGTGAGGTCCGATGGCGCAAGTGGTTGATGCTCAGCTTGCCGGCTGGAAGATCAGTGGCCCGAGTTCGAGACCCAGTGTTCCCGTGCAACAGGGTGAGCTCCTGTTGTTCTACCTCAGCTCCTGCCAACCTAGCAGTTCGAAAGCATGCAAAATGCAAGTAGATAAATAGGTACCACCTCCTCCGACGGGAAAGGAAAGTGCCCGTGCGTCTAGTCATGCTGGCCACATGACCATGGAAGCATCCTCCAACGAATGACTGGCAGGGTAGCCTTTAATTTTTTATAACTGATCGCAACACAGCCCAATTGAATTTTAGATGTTCTTTGGCTACTGGGTTGCACACCCTTTCCTACAGTTTAATGCCAGGAAATAAGAGTAATAGTGACACCAGAGGCAGGCACCCCATTTGGTGATTGCACAGGGGAAGCATATAGGAAAAATGCACCTGATGACTTCCGAACCTCCTCCTCAATCCCAGTGCAGGCAGACAGTCATGACATCCACTGGTAGCTCAGTAGAGATTAGGATTTCCTACTCTGTGTGGGCCAAGAATTTGGGTCTAACATGCTCATGACGAATGTATGACACCTATGTCAAAGGTGATCCACCGTGATGTTTTGGGTGACACACTAGCATCCACCAATACCTGAAAACAACTATCCTTTGAAAGCACACCCCATTCTTGCGTGATTTGCAGAGGCTGTGTGAGAATAGTGTGTTCTCGCACAACCTCTTGAAGTTGTGCAAGACAGCCATGCCTCCGGTAGTGACACGAGAATGGGGTGAGCTTTGGGCAGTTTTTGGAGACTGCAGAGGCCACAGAAGAGTATTCTTCAAAGCTGCTTCAAGAGGGAAAGCCTTGTGTGATCTGGGGCAGCTTCGGATAAGCCACGGGGGCCTCTCTGCAGAAAGAGGGCACTGCCTGAGGGCACGCAGCAGATCGTGGGGAGCACTGGGACATGGGGAGATCAAGCTGTTCCCCAAGGCTTGCACCCCCTGGGGAATGGCATAAGGCAGCCTTTTTGAGTGGCAGCAGTAGCGCTAGGGCTGAAATCAGCTAGGGGCTGCCACCGAGTGTCTCTGTTCTGGTTGGCCAGATGGGGAGGGGATGGGAGACAGAGGATTGCTTCTCTTTCGTCCAGGGTGTGTGTGACAGCAGAATCAAGTGAGGAATTTTCCTAATGTTTGACATGCTGAGCCCAAAGTGTTTTCCATTGTCGGTCTGCCACACAGTGCCGGGATCTTTTAAAGATGCATGTTGTAAAGCAGGAAAAGAAAAATATTCCATTGTCCCAAGAACACAAGCATTCAAAACCTCTTTCCGCCCAACCCAGCTTAGCTTCAAGCTGACCCAAAGTACAATAGGAGTAATGTTCCAGTTCCTAAACCCTCCCTCCTCCCTATGTGTGGCCAATTGGCTTTGAACCGCTACATCCAGCCAAGGAAACCAAATGCTGAGTGCACAGGCTCAACCTCAGAGCCTTGAGGCTGCCAGCTGGGTTTCAGTGGGTGTGCGTGCCTGTGTGCGTGCGTGTGCTGTTGCCACGTGTAGAAGCTGAAGAGCCAAGTGGCTTGTTGTTGTGCAGAGCCAACTGACGCTGCTGGTGGCTGAGACAGCTTGCATTGCAAGCCACTGGAGGGAAGAACTTCTGGAGCAATAAAGAAAGGAGGTCTTGGCAGAAGCAGCAGCGACAGAAGCTCTTCCAAGTGGCAACCGGCAGAGAGAAGATGCTTGTGTTTCAGAACAGCTCCACTTCTCTGATTATTCATCCCCATTCTTGCTTTGCTCCCTGGGCCCAAGATGCAAGGGTGCAGCTTCAGATCTGCAAAGAAGCTTGTCTCCACCAGTAATGAAACCCAGACGCTGAGAAAAACATGTGCTTCTAATATCAGGCGGGGGCGGCAAGAAAAGGGAGAAACGCTAAACGCCCTTTTGGGCTGAAGACCATCTGCCAGGTTGCCAGGACTGTGAAGGGTGGGGAAGGAGGATAGGAAAAGGGACAAAAGGAAAGCAGGACCCTCAAGTGTCCCTTAGTTCCACCTTTTTCCTCCCATCCTAGAGGTTCCAGGATGCAGGACCAAAGGGAGAATCAGAATCCATGCAAATAATTGCATGCTGCAATTTTGAAAGTGAAATGAGCCTCCTATTCTATCATCTCTCCCCCTTTGCCAAATGGCTGATGGCTCCAAAAACAAACAAGGCTTTTCATCTGCCGGCTGAAAAAGTGGCTGTTTCCTGTCATGGGTGGGGGCTGCTGCTCCAGAGTCGTAGCTTCTGCAGGCCTCCAAGGTTACAGACCAAAGCCCATCCAAGACCATGGCAAATGAAACAAGCCAGAATGGTTGCCAGAGGCACTTCACCATCTGGGAAAAAATAAAGTCTCCTGTGAGCTGAGCTTGACTGTGGGTTTCCTGTTGTTCCTTTGGCAAGTACTGAGAACTGCTTTGCCATTGCTTTGTTTTGGAGAGCTTTCTTTACTTCCCAATTTTACCTAAAGCCTTGGATTTCCTAGTGGTCTCCCATCTGAGCACTAATCTGATCCAGTCCATTTAGCTTTTCTTTCAAACTGAGATGCCTGACGTAGAGTCCCAACAGAAGATGGACCTCATGGGGTCCATCCAGGGCAAATATGTTGCTCCTTTGAATGGTTGGGACAGGGGTGTAGATACCCCAGGCCATCTGTATTAAATCAAGGTTTTATCTTCCTCCACACCAACAATTTATTGTTTGGAGCGACAAGTGAAGAATTTGTCAATGGCAAGATAAACAAGACGGACTTCAAGATGGACCCAGTATTATTTGGGTGAGATCACTTGGTATCATATAATTGTCCAGACAAGTGCTGTTTGCAGCCTAGCCATCATTAAGTGTAATTAAATATTATCAGAAAGGGTCCTGGAGCTAAAGGCCAGCGAACACTAAAGCAAAACCCATCATTAGGCTTTGGGAGACTTCTTTGCACTTCATGTGTTCAAAGGCTTGCGTTCAAATCTCCATATTTCAGAACTGCTTCTAAAGTGGTTTCCGGCAGAGAAAAAAGAAATATGAGAAATTAATATTGCATATGGTAATATCAGCAAAATTATTGTATGCAAAAAGTTGGAAAAGCAATGAAATGCTTATAGTGGAAGACTAACTGAAATGGCGAAGCTAAGCAGTTTGGTCAAAGATAAAATAATAGACTTTTTTAAAAGACTGGAAACCTTATATGGGCTTTTTGATGAAAAAAAACAAATTGATGATTTGGGGATTAAAAATGAGACAAAGCAATTGGAGAAAAGTTTAAGATAATTAATATTGGAAAGGGCAGAAGGCACAATTATATTTTTTTTCAATGTCTTTCTTGTATCTCTATTTCTTATTTTTATACTGTATCTTTGTTCTTGTTTTATATATTTTACTACATTGAAAAATTCTAACAAAAAAAGTAGTTTCCAGCCCAGATGTACACACAAGCTATGCATGCACAGCACACAAACCGTGAAAGCAGACAACTCTTCCAAACCCAATTTTATTTTTTGAAAAGAGAAAACAGCATCCAGGCTCCAAGTTGAAGTCTAAATGTCTTAAAGTTGCCAAGAGTGGACACTTCTGTTCTAAAGGAAAGTCATATTTGAACCATGGACTTTTTATTACTGATAGAGCTGTGTGTATGTCATTTCCTCTGCTGGCCATATAAGTGGGGCTTTTCTCTTTGCACTGAAACCTGATATAATGCAACTCTGGTTGTTCTTTTGCCCCAAGCCAAATATTATCCCCAAAGCCATAAGAGAAGCCAGCAACAATACATCAAGTCATTAAGATACCACAAATAATTCAAAAATCACCCCACGTATATTCTTCCTCCCAGTATTCCTAGCCAATAGTTCAATACATGGCTTCTCAAACTTGGGGACTTTTAAGATATGCGAAACTCGACTCCCAGAATTCCTCAGCCAGCATCAGGAACATGGCTGGCTGGGAAATTCTGGGAGTTGAAGTCCACACATCTTAAAGTTGCCAAGTTTGAAAGACACTGATTACCACCTTTCTCTCTCCCCTATCGTACCAGTTAGTGTCAGAATTGTCCTTAAAGTGACAAGCTATATTCCACATTTACCTTTCTTCAATACACCACTTCAGAAGTTCTTAGACAGGCAGAAGTCAAAATTCTATATTTCCTTTCTTCTTTTTGGTTTTTCCTTTTTTATATTTTATGAAGTGCTCAAACAGCAGATCAGGTGAAAATTACTTGGGGAACTGAGCAGGCATAAATGCTATCTTTCTAAGCCTTTCTGAAAACCCTACTGTATTTCAGCGAAAAAACAAGTATTGTACCTTCTCATAAATATAAATCATTGAGTTTTGGGGAAGAGAGGCACCTAGGCTCAAAGCTACACAAACAATGCACCTTTTTCTGCCAGTCCCTATCATGTGTAAACAAATAGGAGTACGTGAGTGATGAGAAAAAGAAAATAATGTACTGTATATCATACAACCTACCGGGCAGCCTCCTAGGAAATTGTTTGGGGTTTTGTCCTGCTACCAATTACAGGACAAAAACAAACTTGCAGCATTCATGATTTTTTTTTATTCTAAGAAAAACAGCTGGCTGGAGTCTTTATAGTGGCTTATGTTGAAAAAGCTTTTACAGCAGAGGTGGGCAACATCTTTGGGCAGGGGACTGCCCTTTCCTTCCTTATTTTTTCCCAGTTGTCATGGTCTGCAGAGGAATGTAACTGGAGAGAACAAAGTCAACCTTTTTGACCCATTTCTGGGTAGCTGATAAAAAGGGTTATTCCATCCATCCATAAGATTAAACCCACACTATTGAAAAATTTCACCATGCAAACTTGGTAAGCCACAGAGGCCAGAAAAATGGGTCAGGAATGGCTCAAGTAACTGAGAAATGTTAGTCACCAATTGGAGGAGGAGAGACAGGTTAATCTATGATGGCAAAAAAATCAGGAGTTTTGGCAGCATCTTTCTCAATTTCTGTAACAAATTCTATTAAAATACATAAGCTTTTTTGAACTGCAGCTTGCTTGATCAAATGCAAGGAGGGGCTAAAATCCCACTTCTGTACAGCACTCCATGAATCTGATGAAGCAAACTGCAGCTCTCAAAAGCTTGTTTTTTTTATGAAATATGTTAGTTGGGAAAATGCTGCTAGACTCCTAATCATCAATGTGCTTGAGTGGGTCTGGTAGCACAGGAGGAATGCATTGTGTGGAAAATAATAAAAAATACAGCTATAGTATTATTTAGAGCGTAAGAACCTTTGCCACAACTTGTCTTTTTTTCAAGAGAAGCCTTTTGAATGACCTGCATAATCTGGACGACAAACTGGCATTGCTGTGGTTCTTTGCTGCCATCTTATAAGCTATCTGGATTTCTGCAGCTGAGATCTGGGAGGCATTGTCTTAACAGGGAAAAAATTCTATTGCAATATAGGATGTCAGGCCATACTCAAAAATCCACTATAGTAAACATACTTCATGAGACTATCCTTGAGGGACATGCTTCAGAGGTACAGAGGAAGAGCCCAAATCAACTGCCAAGTCAACTCACTCCAGGCAGTTCACTACTACATACTCAACAACCTGGAGGAAAGATGATGGTACAGCAAGTGGCAGAATCTCTGGAGAAGTGATCCTAAGCACTAAGTAGGAGCAGATCCCTGGCTCCTGTGAGGATAGACAACTTTTACTCCTTTTAAAAGTTTGGAGTGCATGAGCACCCATGCCATTAATCTGATAGAAATGCGGCTAAGCTACCTGAGGCTTGTCTGACCCAGGGGTCGACATGGATGCTGCAGAATGAGTATTGGAAACACATCAGGATTTTCACTGGAGGTCAGGAAATGGTTAATGTAGCTGGAGGTAAAAGCCACCCTCAGAAGAAATGTTATTACTGTAAATGTTCCTTGTTTGGGAACTCCCATGCTTGGCAATGAGCAGAGGAAACAGAAATCAAATGGTGCTTCTAACCTCAAACCAGCAGGGAGGTCTGGGGTAGGGGGAAAACAAAACACTGAAAATTAGGCTATAAGCCATTCCACGTGGGCTCACGCTATGAGCGCCTCCTGCCTCCTTCCAGTAATTGTTTCTTCCCCGTCACGTCACGTCTGTTCTGAACAACAGTGATGTCACGGTCGTCAAGGTGTTACAGCACAGATGTCACCCGTGTGTGGCAGTCGGCCACCTTCCCCCCTCAACGTGGAGAATGGGAGGCTAAAGCCTGCTCAAGGGACTGGCCTTCAGAGGAAAATCGCTGGCACCAGGTCACAGCAGGCCAAGTTTCTTTTAACAGCGGCTGCAGCTGCACATAGTAGCAGGCAGCCACAACCACAGGACACTGTTATGGGATACGAAGAGCCGCGCAGGAAATGAGTCCCTGTTTCCTTCTCACAGTTGTTTCAATTGCAGCTCAAAGGTAGTTTCTGGTATGCAGTTCGAAATTCTTAAATGACAGAACCGAATCTTCTTTTTAAGAAACACGCACTCCCACCCCCACAATATCTTTGTTGTAAGGGTAGGTGGTTTAGACCTGCGGGCGGGGGGCAGATGGTATGAAGACTTTATAGGTCTTTTGGGTTACAGCTCTTGATGTATGGGACCCTTGACCATTGGACATCGTGAGTATGGGTAACCCTTGATGTGTGATCACAACTGGGACAGAAATTTCTGTTGATAAGCAAGGTGGCTGTTCAGCAAATCATTCCCAATTTAATGACTTTTTTGCCAGGGTTGAGAAGCAAATCGCTGAAGTTCTTAAGTGAACCATGTGGTCATTAAGCAAATCCAGTTTCTCCCATTGACTTGTCAGAAGCAGGCTGTGAAGGTCGCCAATGGTGATCACACAATACCCAGAAGCTGCAACTTCTGAAAATACATGCTGGTTGCTAAACACCTAAGTTTTGAAAACATAAACATGGGAACACTGTGACAGATGTAAGGGTGAGGATTGGTGGTGAGTCCTTTTTTCAGTGCCACTGAATGGTTGCTAAATAAATGTTTGTAAGACAAGGAATACCTGTATCTGATGGGATGTATATTTTAAACCCTGGGGGGGGAGTTCTGTTTCTGTTTCCTAGCCTCAAACAAGGCCTCTATGAATGACAAACGCTGTTTTTAGATCTTTTTAGGATACTTTCATGAGATCTAAATGTCACATAAATTCCTGGTAGGATTTGATTCATTCTGAACAGGCCTAGCAAAGGCTTTTCAGGATAGTTTTCTTTATGCTTTTTGATCTTGCCATTATCTCTTTTTCACAAACCACAAAAAAAGAAAGACGGAAGTCCACCACACACAAAGATCATACAAATTAGTTCCCCATTTCAGTATTAGAACTACAGGCCCCATCATAAAGTGACAAACAAGAGGCACTAATGTCCACATCAATAACCATGAACCAGGGAGAGCTATAGACATATTAAAACGAGCACTAACAATGCTAAACTTATGCATTTAGAACTAATTCCAAAAATATTCCAACATCCTTCCCTCCAAAACATAGTTAGAACAGCCAACCTAGCATCCCAGAAAACAAATTCCCTGACAGTTTAGGACATAGAACTTGTTTCATAAACCCTTACCTAAGAAGACAGCACGGTACTTCTTTCATTTTCCAAAAACACTGCATCCTGAAAGTTATATTTCCACCTTGCTAGCTATAAATTGTGATAAGTACAGTCTAACTCATCAACAGAACTCTAGAATGATCTGGGAAAGGGAGATGTACAGTGGGAACACTTTATTTTACAGAATTATTTCCTCATGAACACTCAGAAGTTTCCAAAGGACTCAGTCATATCTAATCTACCAAGAGACAAAGCTCACTGGTTGATATGCACCAGCTTGGGTTGCAAAGGGAACTACAGTACCTCTTCCTCTCAATACTCTGGTCTTCCACTGAAAGGAACAAAGTCTGGAATTATCAGGAATCAATTTTGGGTGGGTGGGGGAAGGTTTGGGAGCTCAATTCAGTCCTTTGGGACTTCCTTCACTGAGAAATCTTGAATTCCTAGACTTTTCACTTTGTACCTAATTAATCAGGTGCAAGAAAAAAAATGAAAATTGATTTTTAACTAAGATGGGAACAATAACCACAGAATTTGAAGAGATGTTGAACAGATGGACATTTTTTTCTTCACCACATTGCTTTTTCATTGATTTCTTCCAGAGAGCAAGAAACCCATGCAAACAATGAAACATCTGAACGCCACAACCTCCTTGAATCCAGATACTCAAGTTTTACATTTATATCTAAAAACAGGGTATGATGTGTCCTTATTCAAATATATATCTCACAAAGTCCAATAGAATATGCATTCAGGTAAATTCTCCCAGTGCACTTTGCCTGTGGGACATAATGCACACATTTTTGTTGTGTAAAAAACAGGTTCAGTGAACATATATATCAGCTGTGATGCTTTTCCACCTAGGAAGTTGGATACAAATACAACCAGCTGGGCCAAACAGCACTTGCTCAATAAAGCATCTCATATTCAGAACTGCGAAGACACTCCCCTCCTCCTCTTAGCCTTATCAGACTTAAGTTCTCACAATGGTTTGCCACCCATTAATTTTTATTTACAGTACTATTTTCATGGACTGGATGTCATCAATCAATTACAAGTTTAAATGGTCTCCGGATTCTAAGGCACAGTCGTACCTAACAAATGAAGAAGAGGTGCAAGCCCCCCCGGGAGACTCGCCTACTGGCTAATCCAAGGAAATCCAGGACGGTTGGTCAATCCCAGGGCCAAGAGGTCCACTACAAAGAACTTCAGCCGGCTCCCCTGGGAACTTGGGCTCCGCTCCGCATTTTCCGCCATCCGCACCCGAGAGCTCAGCTCCGTCAGGAAGAGTGGGACGGGACGGGACGGGACCCTGCGGGAGCCTAAGGTGGTCTTGCCAACCCACCGGGAGGAGTGTGTGAATCCACCTCCACGCAGCCACCTTCCTCCACGGACACTCAAGGCAGAGCGAGGCGCGCCTTCGCCCGCGCCCCGCGTCGAGCGCAAGTACGAGGGTGCTGGAAGGGGAACGGACAGTCCTCCACGCGGACCCCGGAGAGGTCCCGGAGGGCGGAAAGCCGACGCCTTCGCGGAGCGGAAAGCGGCCGGCGCGGGGAGGGGCGGCGGGAGAAGGACCCTTCCCCGTAGGACGGGCAGCGACAGCCCAGCGGGTCTCCTCCCGGTTCCCCGCCGGGGCTCTTCGCCGGGCGGGGAAGGCAACGGGGGAGAGGACGGGCGGGGAAGGCAACGGCGAGCCGCGGGGGGCGGACGAGCCCGGCAGAGGCGTCGGTCGGGTCCGTGACGAGACACGCCCTAGGACGGGGGCTTGACGGCCACCGGCCGGCGCCGGGTAAGAGGCCCGCGCGCGTGCAGAGCCCGGCGGCCCCACTTACCCTCCTGGCTCGGGGGAAGGTGCCGCCCGAGGCCGCCAGCGCCCTTTCCAGTTCTGACGCTCGGCCCCCGGGAGCTTCGGGGCCGGCCGCGCTCGCCGCCGTTTCTTGCGCCGGTTGTCCGGGCCGGAGGCGCCGAAGCCTTCGCAGGGTCAGGGCCGGGCAGCGGCGGGAAGGAGACGGGCGGGCGCGCCACGCGACGCCGCCGGGCTGCGGGACTCGAGGGGGAAGCCCCGCCCCTCCGCGCACTCCCCGCGGCCCAGCCTCGGCTCGCGAAGACAGCGCCGCCGGAGCCACGCCCCGACTCGGGAAACCACGCCCCCGGTCTGACGGCGCCGGGAACTCACCTTCCTGCGGTCGAGGAGCCGCTCGCGCTGGGGACGGCGCTCGGCCTCGCGCCTGGGTGCCTCGGGCCCGCCGTTCACCGAACACGAGGGCGCCCCAGGGCTCCTTCCATCAGCCACGCTCGCCGGAGCGGGCCGTCCCCTTCCGCCTCGGCCCATTCCTCCCGGAAGGCTTCTGTCCTCGGTAGGAAGGGGCTCGGAGAGCGACGGTGTCTGAGCAGAGAGCTCCGCTCTTCTGCTTCCCAAGCCGCTAGTCCTCAGAGCTCTTCCCGGGACACGGCTGGCAGGTTGCAGAGAGAGCTTCGTCCGGAACCACCGAGGACGGTTAACGAGAGAACGCTCGCCCGGAGGCTCCGTCGCTTCGGCCGTCCGCCCCGACGCATCAAAACTAC
>JANHZU010003079.1:89596-105427 GCA_032468055.1 Acrochordus granulatus | reverse complement strand
CACGGGGTTGCTGTCTTCAACAATGGAGTAAAGCACGAGGTAAGAGTCGGCAGAACTCTCGCATGGAGTTGCCTGAATGGGAAATACAGAGCATGCTTACTGATGACATGCAAGGTTTGGCACGAAGTTTCCTCGTCTCCTGAGTCGCAGCTCATCTAGCGGAATATTTTTTGATTAAATTTTTTGCTCGTCCTGCGAGTTTCTAGTCCTATGAGTTACTCGTCTTGTGAGGTACCACTGTATTTGCTAACAATGCATAATTTCAGTTCAAGTCTTGTGAAATGTCACTTGTTTCTACAAGTCAATAGCCACTCGCTATGTCACTGGAGAACTGCATTCTGCTTTTTAATCAAACACAAAGCAGTTATCAAATTTCATTTTTTCAGCTTTTGAGCAAAAGTCATTCCTCTGTCAAGGTACATGGGGAAAAATCAAGCTAAATTTAAGCAGTAAGGATAAATTTAGTAATGTCAAGGAAAAAGGTTATGAACCTAAGAAACATACTTTCTACAACAGTCAGCAGATCCTGTTTCCCAGAAGGAATAAAGAACAAGTATATACCTGTTAAGACAGCTTAATGCAAAAAGTTAGATTTATCTAAACAATAGAAAAAAATGGTTTCCCATTCCTCACAAGAGCATTCTATAAGTCAAGATCACAGGATGACATATCTCTTCAAGAGTCATCCTCAATAGAATTTATTATGGTCTTCTATAGTTCTCTTTCAAGAACTGTTAACACACTTTGTGAACATCTGCAGCTATGAAGTACTAGTTCATTGCTCCTTTAAGAACACTGATGTGCTTTTTACAATTTGCCTTTATATTTCAGAAAAGGGTAATAATATATTTGCAGTTATCCTGAAATAGATGCCTTCTTATAAGATTAACAATAGTAATACAAGATTTCTCATATCAGTTGAAGCAATAAACATGATTGCAAAATTAACTTTTTTTAAAATAACATTTCAAAGGAAATCTTTAAGATACAAGAAGCAGTGACATGAGAAACATACTTCCCCTATTACCACCACAGCAAAAGCTTTTGTATAGCACCATAGAGCCTTGGTAAACTGTGAAATCCTTGTTGGAAATTATCCATCAGCATGAATAATTACTGACTATGTTTAGTGTAATCTCATGAATGTTTTCTATAATCAGTTTATACCTTAAATTTTGTTTCCTTCTCATTTAGCTTTAGCATGCTGCAAGAAATAACTGCGTTATCGGATAGCTATATATAATTCACTAAATGTGATTTTTTTTGTCTAAGATAATCTACAACTAACGGAAAAAGTTAAAAAAGTGTTTTCCTATCAAGGATAGTTTATAAGAAATAAACATAGATTAATACTTCAACCTTGCTGTCTGACACAAGGAGATATCCTTTCTATTTTGGGACTGAAGAAAAAGGAACTTGAATAAATAGAATTTAACGTTCCAAAATGGAGAGATGCTGTGCATTCTAACCACAATAAGGGAGAAATCTTATTGTGAAAAAGAATCAGGCAGTCCATTTATGGCTTGAACTGTAATGGGTTATTTGGCTTATCCATTTCTGACAATAGGTCTGTCAAATGCTGATTGAAAATACAATAAAACTAGATAAAATGCAGGAGGCACTTCCCCCAAATTTGTGTTAAGATAAGTTTATTTTTGAACAGTCTTCCTCTGTTGTTTGGCCATAAAGTTATGCTGACCCTGTATTAACTAAGAAATTAATTTTCAAGTAATTTTAAGGGACTGCAAAGATCTTTCTGCTTATGGAGGGGAGGGTTAATTCATGTGAAGGACTGAAGAAACAAAGCTTGGATCTCTGAGAAATCTGCAAGGATCGCAAAAACCTAACTTTGCTTCTCCAGCTCAGCACAAAGATTCCCTTCAGTGCATAGAGGTGAGAGGAACTTATGTAGTGGGCTGGAGAAATGAAGTGGGGAACTCGAAGATCTTAGCTCTGTCCTTGCACCTACAAGAGGGCAGGCAGCTCTTTTGACTTGGCACTTAAAGACCATAACCAAGAGAGCTAGGGTTGCAGTTGTTGAGCAAAATGGTTGCATGGGTGTCTAGCTGAATGACTGCTTTGCTCAACAACCAAGATTCCGGTCCCAACTGTAGTATTAACTCAAGGACTACCTATATATTAATGCCAGCTGCATTTCTAAATTAGCTACCTCATGATCCAGCTGTGATGGACTACTTCTGCCTGGTCCCCAATTTCCTCTTTTGGGGAGAAAGTTGTGGAGAAGATGGTAGAGTGAGTGTTAGATTTAGAAGATCCTAATGAAGTGGATTGGTTATCTTCCAGTCTGGCTGCAGATCTAGGCAAGAGAGGGAAACTATATTGGTCAGCTTTATGAACATCTGGGGCAAGATCTGACTGGGGTGAATGTAGTCCTTTGGTCCTATCACTCTGTGGCATTTATATATCATGATCATGCTATTGTGTGCTTATGAGGATGGCTGTTGGAGGCACTGTCGTATGGTTCTGTCCCTTCTTAAGAAAACGGTTGAGAGGGAAAAGGAGGATGTGATGAGAAGGTTACTGGCCATTTTTGTGTGGAGTGCTTCAGGGCTTGCTTGGCCCTTTTTCTTATCCTACTGGCCATATATAAGAAAGTGCTGGGAGCTGTCATCTATTAATTTGAAGTAATCTATCATCAATACACTGATGATATCCAGTTACATATCTCCACATTCAGCCAAGCAGGAAATGCAATGGAGGTTCCAACTTGGCTTTTGGAGGAGTATGGGTGGGACAAAAAAAAAGGTTCAGACTGAGTTTCAGAAACACGGAGAGGCTGTTTATCCCCAAAATATATTAGTTCCAATTTTAGTTCTAAATGGAGCTACATTGTCCCTGAAGGAGCAGACCTGTAATCAGAAGAGTCTTCTAGACTCACAGCTTGTTTGAACACCGGATGGAAGCTCTGACCAGAACTTCAGCCTCACTTTGGCTGGTATACCAGCAACAGCCTTTCTTGGAGCAAGATGCCTTAGCAACTGCCATTTATGTCCTTCTTTGCTTGCAATTTGATTACTATAATGCACTCTACTTGAGACTGCCTTTACTTGGAAATTTTAGTTAGTATAGTATGCAGCAGCAGGTGAATTATTTCAACTGGGTTGTACCTATACAGTAAGTACCAGATAGTAGGCATCAGCTACCAATAAGGTTTGCGTTACAATCCAAAGCACTAATTATGACCTGTAAACTCTTTCTGGCTTCCAGTCCAGCCTTCCTTCCTTTTGCAACACATACAATCTGCTCATCTTGTTTATGCATGCCAAGAAGATATGTTGAG
This sequence comes from Acrochordus granulatus, assembly GCA_032468055.1. Lineage (NCBI taxonomy): Eukaryota > Metazoa > Chordata > Lepidosauria > Squamata > Acrochordidae > Acrochordus > Acrochordus granulatus. The sequence goes on along the minus strand of JANHZU010003079.1, from coordinate 102,126 downwards.
GATTCCCTCCCCCATGTGAAGTTGGGGAGTTAGAGTCAAAAACAAGTCTTATCAATGGCTACCTTAGCCTCATGGAACACCTTGCCCCACTACTTCAGGCTAGCCTCCTCTATTTTTATCTTTTGGAACCCAGCTGAGATTGCATTCCTCTGTTTTTCTGGTATGTAAGGGGTAATATATCAGAACTGATTACTTTGATGTTTTGGTTTAAGTGTGGTATTATTAGTTATGGTGTACTCTTTCTTATCTTGAATTTTAGATATTGTGAGCTGCTAAGAATTTTTGAAGATGGTGGCATATAATATGTGGTAAATAAGTAAACAATATTGCAAGAAGATTTAGAAGTAATTTGCATTGTAAAAGTAAGATGCAAAAACTTTAGACTCATGTTCTTTTTCATTACAAAAATTCTTATGATGTAAGACATTTATTAAATATCCATAAAACTAATACAAGAATGCAAAGCACAGCTATGAAGATTTCCTCTTCCCTTCCCAGCATTTTGAATTCATAATCTTTTACTACCAAAGGTTAAGAAATTAAAATGGTGCCCTCTACAAGACATTATTGAATCAGATTATTCACAGTACATTATTAGCAGGATATAATCTGATGTAGAGATGGAGGTATCTGCATACTTACAATATCTATTATTTACAGAAGTAGTGATGGGATTTTTAATTTAATAGCAGCAACAAAATAATTCCTGTCCAAACCTAAATTAAAATGTTGTCATAAAGAAAGCTTGAGGCAAAAAGGAATGTACTTTTTGTACAGATGGACTTTCAGAGCCCTCTAATTCAAAGAACATAAAATTCTTTATCCCATATCTTCCCTACCAAACCATTTCTTTTCCTCAGTTCAATCATGTCTCATTCTTGGAGACTGCCTGGACAAGTCCTTGCAGTTTTCTTGGCAATATTTTTCAGAAGTGATTTGCCACTGTCTCTTTCCTAGAGCTGAGAAAATGATTAGCCCAAGGTCACCCAGCTAGATTTGTGCCTAAGCAGGACTTGAACTTATGGTCTCCCAGTTTCAAACCTGATGCCTTAACTACTCCAAATGGGCTCTCCAACCACTTTGCTATCTGCAAGTGACACCATCTAGCTATCCTTGGTAAATCTCAGAAACCAAACAATATTGGCCATACTTGAATGAGACATTTTATAAAATAGTCTGGAAATTTTAAAAATGTATTGATTGGAAGAAAGTAATGGCAAACCACTTACAAAACACTTCTCAAAAGCTGAATGGATGCAATCCCTAAGAGTCAAATCAGACCTGAAAGTGTCTTTAAAATTATGGTTAATGGATCTGAAAATTTCATTACAAAAAATCTATAAGCTTGAATACTGCTTGGCCTGTTTGAGAAGTTTTAGAAATATTTCAGAAAAGAGATTATTTCCTAATATTTTGTTTTAAATTATATATAAAAGAGTGAATGTGTGAAAAAAATGTTCACATTTGGAAATAAATCAAGAAATAAGATAGGCTAACATGAAACAGTAGAAAGCTTAAGAGATGCAAATATTTGGTTTCTGGAAGTCTATGAATCTACTAAAAGATCAAAAGCAGTAAAAACTACTGATAGTAACAGTACTACAGATTCAGACTAAAGAGGGAGGGTTTTCCCAGGGAGAGGAATAAAACCTAAGTTGTTCCTTCTAACTAGAAATAGCAGAGTTAAATATTTTTGTTGAGAAGTTTTTGAAATATTTCAGAAAAGAAATTAAGTATTTTCTAATATTTTTGGTCACTTTTTAATGACCAAAAATAAAAGTATCTTATACTATATTTAATGTTGTAAATATGGTGGGACACTCAAATAATAATTAACCTAGAGCTTTCTCCTATAGCTAATGACTGGGAAATGGTATACATTTGTAAATTCTGAAAAATTTTATCTACAGTTTCTGAGAAAAAAAATCCTATCAGCACAGTCCACATATCATAAACATCTCTTGTATAATTAACAACTGCATCTATAATCTGGAGAAAAAGTCTTCTACATGGAAGCAGCCTTTTAGTGATAAAAGGAATGACAAGACAATCTATATTAAAAATATGGATGGCCTTCATATTATACTTCTATGGAGAGGACTGATAAAAATAGTAGCCTTTTCCTGTTATTTTCATCTTCCTTTTCTTCAGAGTGAAAATTATACAGATGCCAAATTAAACACAACAGACTTTCCAGAGCAGTTTTCTCATAACCTGCTAATCTACAAGTACCATGAATTCTACTTCCCACAGTTAACATATATAGAATGCACCAAATTGGAAGGTTTGTTCTATATTCTAAAACCATTTTAGAAGTATCTATATCTGCCTACCACAACATATCTGGATTTTTAACAGAAAGATGTTAAGTCTCCACAGAAGATGAGTGCATGAATTGGGCTTCTCCCACTGGTAAGAAGCACTAGGACACTGAGAACATCATCTCTCACCGAGAAGAATAATCAATGAAGTGGTTGCTCTAAAACTTTTCTTCAATTCCTTTCGTATCCCTTCTACATTATATGTTAGAATATGAACCTTGGACAGGTACCATCTTATTTTTTTATTTTTGTACAACAATTTTAGGCATTTAGGAAGTGCTAAATAATAAATGCTACTACTGCATGTTCCAAGCTAGTAATGTAATGAGATTCTTTCCTTTGTCTACAATAGCTTGTACTGGAGATTTAAAGAAGTAATCAGCTAAATCAGTTTCAATCCTTCCAATAAAGAAGTATAACCAGCAAAAACCAATTAAAAAGCATTGGGACAATTCTGGCATTTCAAGTTCTAGCTAGTGACTGAGAAAGAAATATTTTTGCATCATTAAAACCAAACTAGCAGACTCCCTATTATTTTTAATTATTTCAGCTTACAGAATGTTCATAAGTCAATAGGCATGTATGAGGCAAGTATATATATATTTAACATAATGATTCAGACTGAAATCAGCTGAGGCTGTTTGAGAAAGTCCAACACTCACACAAACCCTATGCAAATGCAAAATTCAAAAAAGACTTTTTCTAGCAATTAAATAAAGGGTGGAGGTACAAGACTTTAATATATAATCTACTTAAAGAAAATTTCTGGGTTGGGAGCTCTCTGATTAAGATCTTTATCTAGACCTCTGATAAGATGCACTGAAAAAAAGGTGCAAGACAAGCCTGTTGCGAATTGTATTTATATCTGTTTGGCATGCTTGTGTCTGACATTCTGCTGCAAGTCAGACCCAACCCCTGAAGAAGCTGTTTAAACAAGCTCAACATTAAGCTCCAGAGCCTCAGAATGAAAGCTTTGTTCTTGTACAAGAGATCTACAAGGTATGCATTTTTGCTGAATGAACTGACACTGTACTTTAATCACAGACAGAACACTCAACTTGCTATGACACAAATTTGGGTGAGGAAATAAAGGCCATTCACACCTCTGTTTTTCTCTTTTCCCCCCCAGTAAATAAAGCATGTGCTTTCTAAAGCAAGTGATATTGATACATTATAAACCAAAAGGCTGAGTTGCATTCATTTTAAAATACCAAAGAAATAAGAGTAAAATTCAGTAAAAAATATCCAGCAACAGCACTTACAACAAATCAATATTTTAAGATTAAACAATAATATGAATAAAATCGGCTAGGAAGCACTGTGGAATGCCAAGATAAGTAAGATATTCTTCGCAATACCAAACATATATCCACACTACTGCCTAATAAGCCTTTCTTAGGAGAGGAATAGGGACACAATATTTTCCTGGTTGCCAAGTATTAAGCTTCAGATGGCAAGAGGACCTTAAAAGCCTTCATATTCTTTAGTAACACTACCATGGGAGCTAATAACAAATAATACAAGTTAATGTCAAGAATACCTATCTTCTGCTTTCTAATTCTAGGCAAACGCTGGCAGGATTGTTAGAAATGAAACAAATATACAACTGAGAATAAAGTACCACTATGTTTAAAAGGGCTTATCCATAATTAATTGGTATAAGATTGCAGCTTTAGGGCTCTTTAAAATGACTCCTGCAGGATTCAAATAAACAGGAATTTGTTTCATTTAAGAGCAGGTACATTTCTTCAGCTCCTCTCCACAGACCTCCATTCTCATATCCCCTCCTTCCAATTAGACTTGTGCAGCTGTGGGAGCTATACTAAATAGAACAAGGAACCACAGCTTGCTATAATGTATCTATCCATTTGAATAAGTCCAGGCATTTCCATTTTAGCTCTATATAATTTGTTTACTGAACTATTACTTTTATATTTTAGCTGATCTTTAAATATTTGCCTGTTAATATTTAAGCAACATTCTAAGCTATTAACTGCATCTGGCAGCTGATTTCCAATAAAAAACTCATGAAAGTCAAGTTAAATGCAGCTTACTCAGCATTTATATTATAGATTTAAAACATTATGTAATTAAAGCTTATAAATGTGAAGGATGAAATTAACAGCAGTACCCAATTTCTATAAAGCCAGAACTGAGAAAAATAGGACATGACAAGCAAAAGAATACCCTTTCTGAATACCTCTGAACGATACAGTTAGCACACTTCTGTTAGCTTTCAAAGCAAATAGTGAATTATATGAATTATATTACTCCTTTATCTTTAGCTTTCTCCTTTTTAAACTTAACAACAACCTATGAACAGATAAAGGGCCACTGTATATTTTGCAAAGTTCCATATAGCATTATCTTCTTCATCTTATTTTTTAAAATGAAAAGCATCCACTGGAATCTAAACTAGGGAGAAGGATTCCTGCATCCATCCCCGCTCCCAAGTAAGAAAACACATCGCAATACAGAACAATTTTGAAAATAAAGTATCCCTTAGTTTTCTATGTATATTCTGTCTACAGTAACAACCCCAATAATATTTTTGTTATGTAAATAGAACATTATGTAATGTTTTATAAATAGAGCAATATTATATCAAATTGTATGCACATTACAGTTTCACTAGCATACTTTTTCCTCACTCAGTACTCTATAACATGTCTTGTCACTATTTCCAGAGTTATATTTTCCATGTCAAGAATGGATAAGCCAAGAATTTTAGGTTCCAAAATGCAAATCCAATTTTTGGGGTGTCTTATCTGTGGACCAGAGGTCTGATTTTTAAAACCCATCATAGTCTTAAAATAATGCAGTTTTGTAAATGATGATATAATAGTTTGCAGTTTCCTACCTGTCATCAGGCTTAAAAATTCAAGGATCAGCTCATCTGTGGGTGAAACATTTTTCACGGTATTTCAGTTTAAATTTCAAGGATAAGCTTATTTGTGGATGGTCTTATCTGCAATTATATATATATATATATATATTGAATGATTAAATCATCTTCTTTAAAATAAAGTTTTCCAAGTATTATAAGCTTAACAACAGGTAAGTAACCTGTTCTCGATTCTGAAGAACTGATTCCAATTTTATTGCTTTTTAATCCCAGCAGTTATACCTAAATCACTTCACTGCTGCCAACTCAGTTTTCATAGCTTCTCACAGAAGGTATCCCTTTATTAACTGCCCTCTAGAAATGCAACTCAGAATCAACTCACTTGATTTGTGCAAAAGCTAATCAAATTCCTCACTGTCAGTTCCTGAATATTGTATGATGTTTTAATTGAGGTCACTTGCAATTGTAGTTTCTACCAAAGCTGTCATTCACAATAGGAGAGACTGCTCGGTTGCCAGAAATAGGGAAATAGAATTTTATCTGTCAAGCTGAATTATTGTTGCTTTTAAAGTATCAAAAATGCTTTTTGGACAGTGCACTCAGTTTCCATTTAAATGGTATTTTTCTTGGAAAGTAAGGAAGCATAAATTATGTTCTATTCAAAACAATCTGAGCTATATACATTCTTGTTTTGAAAATCACCAGGAATACAATATCCATAAAATGTTTTAACCTTTTCTTTTAGAAATGAGCAGGCTTTTCATTCTAAAGATTCATCAATCATATGATGAGGTAACATCATGTGACATCAAACTGAGGAAACATCAACTTGAACTGTGTTTTCATCCATTATTAAAGGCTGTTTAAACTTATGTAAAAGTACAAATCCAATACAACCAGAAAGAGTTTAAAAACCCTTCTCTGCAAGGGACCAAAAACACATTATGGCTGTAAAGAGACAATAAGCTTCCACAGTTCTTGGTGTTTGCTATGTATCCTGTAAATTTATTTTATTTATTTATTAAATTTATATGCCACCAAAATCCAAAGACTCTCAGCGGCTATAAGTGAAATTACTTTCACTTGATATTCTTCACCTGTAACTTCACAAAATTAATTCCTTTTTCTCATTCACTGATAAAAACATCAAGCTCATGTTTGCACATTTTTACATGCCTACATAATTAATCAATCTATACACACACACACTTTGTCAAGAAATATATAAATAAGTAACAATGTTTCCTGGAAACAATAATCATCTACTCAAAGCCATTAAAGAATAATCAAGTCAATTTCCCCATTCCTGTTTATTTTTCTGAACAAGCATAAATTACAAAGAAACCAATATAAGCTTTTCAGAGAAGTGTGAAATATCAAAGACAAAGCTTGTTCTTCTGCATGGGGATTTTCATAGACAGCTATTTATCTATAAATGTAACCACAATTTTCTAAAATTCTCTTTCATCTGCTATTGACCACTTAAGCCTTTAATTAAAGTTAGAATTATTTGACATCCTATCTAAACCAATCAAAGTATCTTAGTTTAATTATCTCCTTAGAAAGACAACATTCACTACTGTTTCTTTCCATTCTTGGAGGCAGCTATTGAGGGAATTAAGTACTATAAAGTAAAAAAACAACTTTATCTTCCATGAGAGGTAGTCATGACTACTGCTGTTTATATCCCCAGAATTTGATTATGAATATCTTGTAGGCAGAATTTGTCACAAATTCTTACATTTACCTTTTTTCAAAAATATTTGCCAGTTAATTCATTTTTAAGAATAAGATTTTTTAATTCATTTTTAAGAATAAGATAGGCATAATTTGTTTACCAAGCTCACAGGAGCTGACACCCATATTAAACAAGCATAGCCGCCGAGAGTCTTGGATTTTGGCGGCATATAAATTTAATAAATAAATAAAATTTTAGGATGAAATCCTAAATATTCTAAGATTAATTGAATTATTATCTGCTATACAGCTAATATATTTGTGGCTACTTCTCAGTTGATTTTATTGCTTTTTTTAAACTGTTGGCTATTTTGACATATTTGTAAGAAAAGCAGATCTTTAATTTAAAAAGTAGTATTTATTAAATGTACTATATGAACTCAGTCAACTGTGGCTTATATAAGAAATGTTAAACCATGCCTTAGTATGATATATGAACCCAGAAACCAAGTTTGGTATGACTAATTTCAAGATTGCAATTTCCTTAATGTTATAAGACATTTTTAGATAATTATATATATTCTTTTAAAGGACATTATACATTTCATAACTGACTGAAATATAGCAAATATTGCTGCATTCAGCAACCACAATTAGGACCAGTAACTCAGTTATTAAATAAACCAGTTGCTCACTGAAAATCATGTGACCCAACTTGAGTTTTACTTCAGTTTTTCTTTGCTTCTTGCCACTTCCTTCTGCTGAACTGGGCTTCTTTCTCTTTGAGGACATCTTGGTATGCGGTAAATAAGCAAGTGAAAATAAGAGTAGAGTGCTGTGAAGATGGTAAATGCAAGGACTGGTTGCTAAGTTGTTTTTAGCACTGAATAATCGCTAAATGATGCAGTTACTAAGTGAGGACTCCTATAGTGCTGTTTTCTTCTATATTGGGGCCAATATGAACCTTTGTAGTGGGAAGTTTACACGATATGTTAAATTTTATAATACACTTTTCTTTCAAGAGTTTAAGCAAGCATACAAAGCACTCTCTCTCTCTCAATTTTCCACAACATCATTGTGAGTTAATTAGGACAGCCACTGACTTTCCATGGCTGAGGATAGATTTGAACCTGCATCTGCCAGTCCTAATTGTATACCTTATCCAGTAGAGCCTGCTGACTTCCATAATGCTTTACTAAAATACAGTTTGGTTTTGGTTCACAGACCCTTCATCAGGTGTAGGCATTCCACTCATCTGGCAAAAGTTTATATCTTTTAATAAAATTTGTTAGTCTGAAAAAGTGCTACCAGAGTGCTTCAGAGATTTAGAAAATATTTTTGTCTTGGTTTGACTCATACAACATACAATTTATTCAACAAAGCATGGTTAAAAAAAACATGGCTTGGTATAAGGCGTGAACATAGCCACAATCTTGTAAAGCTAAAATAATATATATTAATATTTACTTTAACACTAAACATTTTCTTTTAAAAATTAGAAAAAGTAGATATTTAGATATATCTGATGGAAATTGCTGATACTAGAGTATGTTTTCAATTGTAAACAAGCAGCCTCCAAAATCCAAATCAATAAGCCCCTTAACTATGCACACAGCCTTGGACACTGTCATTCATGAATATAGCAAGATCTTTTTCCAATCTCACTCAGTAAACTCATTTCAGAAACAGTAAGCTGCCATACAATATTTGTCTCTGATCTTTTCTACATTTGAAACTATTTCTATAGCTATGCCATAAGAAGGCAATTCTGCAAAAGTCTTAGCAAATAATCTTGCTAATATTGTCTAACAACTGATAATGTACTACCAAGTCTATTCTCATTCTTCCGAGGAATGTAGATCTATACAGAATTCTTTAGCAACTCTCTGGCAAAAGAGGTATTTGGAAACAAGGGTCTGCTGTTAGCAAACACTTCTGCATATCGCAGACTTTGTAGCAAAATCTACAAGGAAATAGTACTTAAGAACAGCAATATGAGGTTAAGCCTTTGTTTAGAGTTGCTCTTCATACAACTTAAGGTCTTCCAGTGAACTTCACAGTTTGGGAGGGAGCAGATCTTCCCCAGTGTTAAATATATGTATACAAAAGTGGTTCAGTGTATTTCCACAGCAGCCACCCAAACACTCATAGCACATAAATGCCACATTTCTCATATATCCCCAGTACATAATAAAGAAAAGATCAGTTTTAAGTCCTTTAATTTACAGCCACTGTGACCAGCAGAAATTTATTTCCCTCCCATGAATTAAGCTGTTCAAATTGCTGGACATCACTTTGCACAGTGTGAGACAGCATTTCTTTTTGGACTGAAACTTCCATCCTCAGCTTCTTTGATAATCCCAGCATATCTGTGTATTTTCTTCCATTTTTTATATTCACATAATAGACATACTTTTGTAACTGTAAAATTGATTAATTGCTTTTAAAAATTAATGTTCTTTCCTTCATAATGAAACATTTTGCAGCATACATCAAACTTCAGATAATCTTCCATGCAGGGATTAACTCTACCCAAACTTTGACTAATAAGTGAGCATAATGAAGCAGTCAGTCAACCAGGTTACCATATGGTAAATGTCAGAGACTCAATTCAATATAGATTTTAACATATCAGAAACAGAAAGTGCCTTTTTATAGTAGAATTCTCACTGGTCTTGACCATGCCTGCTGGTTATCCAAAGGAAGTGTCCATAAATAAGATAACAAGAGTACCCTATCTTCTCAAAAGCTTTACTGATACACAGTATGTCCTCTAGGAAAATGTCCTAACCTTTTTTGAAATAGAGTAACAAACAAGTCTGCAAACACAGAATTAGGTATTGACTGGCTCCTTATTCGACAATGTGCCACTGACTTAAGGCCAATTTAAAAGGTTAGAATTCAAATCTAGTACCATGTTTCCGTTTTGTATTTTTTTATTCAATGCCACAGTACCCATTTCAGGGTGATTTTTAAACGACTAATGCACAAAGTGTGATCTGCAACAGCTCATGCAAACAATGAGCCTCATTGGTTTTGTGGCCATGTGACCTCCATCAAAAGCATCAGATTCAGAATTCAAGACCACGAAAGGAACAAAGCAAACTTCTCTCTCCTTCAAAACAAAACCAAATAAAAAAACTACACTCCGATGCTTGTCTTCGTAAATCGGATTTCCACGCCACCCCACAATTACCGGAATCCTCCTTCTCCAACCTCTCCTCCCCCACACTCCATCATCGAACCGCCATACCTTCCCCCTTCCCTGCATGCACCTCGCTACCTGAAGCGCGCGTGGGCCCCGCACTTCGCCCCCAAGCCCTCCGCACAGGTCCTCCCACCCGAGCGACTGTGGGGGGAAAGCTTCGGGAAGGGGGCAGGACGCCGACGGAGGGAAAGAAAAAGAGCAATGACTTCCTCGTTCCCTCCGTCTCTCCGCTGACTCGCGCTCCCCCTCACCCGCTCCCAGGTCCAGGAGGCCAGGGCGGCACCTTCACGCTCCCGCAGACCGCCATCCCGCACACCTGGAGGAAGGCGCCCCGAGGGTCTCGCGCGGGAGGCTCCCCACCCACCCGCGCCCAGTCCGGCGCCGAAGTGCTCGCCGCCATGTTGGGTCCGGCTCCGTTTCCTCTTCACCAACGCCTGCCGACACTCACCTTGGGCCCCCCGTTGGCCCCCGAGCACCAGCGCTAGCATTGCCAACCCAACGGGCGGGGGGAAGGCGCGGAAAGCAGCGCGAGCCAACCCCCCCGCCATGGCGGCGGCAACGGCAACGCGGCGGCGGCAGCGCCGGAGGCAGAGGCGGCCCGAGTTCGCTCTTGCTCACGCGGGCTCCGAGGAGACGCGGGCAGCAGCGCGAGGCGAGGCAGACATAAGGAGCGCGCGCGTGCGGGCGAGCCCTACGGAGGACGAGCCAGCCGGGTTTTAAAGGGGATGTGGCGTTGGGCTTTAAAGGAGAGGAAGGAGGGAGGGGAAGAGCAGCGGTAAATTGTCCTCCGACCGTAAAGCCGTGGCGGGTACACAAAGAAGAGCGAGGCGTGCCCGGGGTGTGACGAAGGCGGGTGCGGGGTTTAGGCGCGCGCTTGCAGCTCTTCGCTCTGCCTTTCAGGGCGCGGGGGGGGGGGAAGCGGGGGCGCCGTGGAGAGCGATTTCACTGAAGCGCGTCCGTCGTGCAGGGCTGCGGGGCGTCGCGCGGGAGCCGCTCTCTGTGGCTCCGTTCAGCCGCGCACAGCCTGGAAGCCATCGAAGGGCCACCCCCTCGGGGGAAGGTCACGGCATGAGTACTTAGGCTCAGTCGGATACTTCGCAATGAAATAAAGGTGGCACGTTTGGTTGGCGGTGGTAAAATTTGGTTCCCGTGTACGTACACGCGTACGTGCATACTGTATCGGGCAAGTTCATCAACAAGAATGTCGCTTCAGTGTTGCGTAGAAAATACCCAGTGAAATTGGGTGTGTTTGATCTTCCGGATTTCTCCACTAAATGTGTGAGCAAGGGCTGAATAGTCACTCTTGTGCAGTGGCTAAAGCCCAGATACCATGTCCCACCAGACGGTTTTCCTCACGATGGCTTCCCTTGAAATCTAGTGAAAATACGGGAAGTCAGGTGGCAACACACCCCATGATGGCAGAAGAAAAAGGATATTCGTGCACAAAGTCGCCACTTCATAACTGTTAAGTGCAAGACGGCTGCGTTCCAAGAACATCTTTGAAATTCTCACTTGAAGTCATTTCTAAAGCAAATTAATCAAATTCTGTGAGGAATGATATTATTATTCATCTAACCAGTATTATATTTTTTCAAATAGTTGAACTCCAACATTTTGCAGGTACAATTACAGTTTCGGGTACAGTACTTCCAAACGCTTGCTTGATGCAAGAGGACCAGTGACTATCTGCATTTCAGACAGATAGCTATCTGAATACCTTCAGACAGCTCCTATGGTCAGGAAATTCCCTCCCTGTAATTTCAGCCCACTGGTTCCCATCCTACCCTCTGGAGCAAAAGAAACTAATGCCGCTCCCTTTCTTCTCTACCACAACCATTTAGTTGTCGTCTGACTGCTAGCTAGTATCTCTCCCCTCCATTTTCTGTTCCAAACATATCCAGTTTCTTCATTGTTCTTCATAAGATTTGGTTTCCAGCCATCAGACGAACATCTTGGTGGACCTTTCTTGAACTCATGCCAATTTCCTAATCTCCTTTCTGGGCTGTGGTGCTCAGAACTGGACACAGTATTTAAAGTGGAACTTGACCAGTGCAAAATAGGTGAGGCAATGATTTCTTATGAAGGAGAAATTAGTGTGCTCTTGTTAATGTACCAGAACATAGCATTTGCATTTTTAGCAGCTGCATTGCATGGCTGGCTCCTGATTAACTTGTGATTTACTAGAATACTCAGATCCTTTTCACATGTATTATTCTTTTCCCCATCCTATGCTCACGTTTTTTTTTCTCCCCAGATTTAGGACTTCATATTTCTACCTACAAAACTTCATCTGTTTATTTTGGCCCACTGTTAAAACTTGTCTTTTGGAGTTTTCTGTTTCTCTTCTAAAGCACCAGCTATTGTTCATGGTTTTGTATCATCTGCATATTTGATAACTATCCCCTCAACCCTTTCTCCTGCCAACCTAGCAGTTCGAAAGCATGTAAAAATGCAAACATAAAAAGGTACCACTCTCAGT
>JANHZU010003078.1:141797-152735 GCA_032468055.1 Acrochordus granulatus | reverse complement strand
TTTGGATTAAAGGCGAAACGTCTTCGACTTGAGAAAAATCCAGTCCAGATGCCTGTTTTTTAAACTTTGTTGCAATAGTGACTGTAATGACAATCTACCTGAAAAGGGGGAGTTACAACCTGGTTCCAAAATTCTGATGGTTGGACCACCCTCTCTGTGGTCAACATGACTCTACTTCAGGTGCTTGGCAACACAGCCACATATACCGCTGTTTGCAGTGTCCCACAATGATATATCCACTATTACAATAGTTTTGTGGAAACTAAACTAACAGCCCTTACTTCTGGTTTTCGGCCAAACTACACCCAGAGTGAACCACTGGTTCACTTCACAACTCCAGCATTTGCTTAATAACCACTGGAAAAAAGTTCATAACATCTGAACCATTTACAATCATTATGATATACAACTATAATGGACAGAGTCTATTACAGATATAAAGCAGAAGAAAATTTGCTGGAAAGAGCAGATGGCTATCTACTGATTTTTATTCTGGGCCTTCACATCCACTAAGTCTCTCTGACAGTATCTTCCTAGATAACAGAAATAACCCTGATTGGTTATACCATTTTCACATCTCATTCTGGCCTTAAAGGAGACTCCCCCTCATGGTATGATTAACATAAACCGGGATGATGACCTTTGGGGAAGAAAATCAAAGGGGATGGTTGCATTTAAGGGATACATACGGTAGTCTTTTTTCTTCTACTTCTCTATTTTTTCTTTCTTGAAAATATAGGTTGAATAAAAAGATTGAAGCAGAAGGCTACATCATTATGAATCTCTGTTACTTAAAGCTATCTGATGGAGTATAAAAAAATAATCAAGATGGGAGCTTAAACCATGCAATTGAAGCACTATCCCTTCTTTCACACGCTGCACATACGACATGTGCAAAAATAGAGTGGTGCCTTGATTGCCCAGCCACAGCTACATTCTTGATTTTTTTTTTGACATCTATATGCTCCAAACCCCTCTACTGCTGAAGGATTGTCCTTACCATCTTGCCATTCACAGTAGCCTCAAGGGAATCAACCAGCTCAGCTGTGACGCCAATAAGGTTGTGATAATCGGCCTGGATTTTGTTGAACCGCTTAAGGTAGGTCATGGTTTTACGTTCGGACTCTACCAGCTGTTGGTGAAGCTGCTGCAACATTTCTGTTGGAGGATTGGAAGATACAAAACAAATAGATAGTTGTAATGACATAGTAAGAACTGATGAGGCATAATAGTCCCCAGTTCATTCCAAAAGCTGTGTTCTGCCTTTTTCTCCATGAGAAGTTAAACATAAAATAAACCTAGCAATAACTGAATTGTATTGGAATCCAGACAGGTTGATGATCTAAAGTGGGGATTATTCAGTTTTGTAGCACTGAGTATGAGTGTCAGGTAGCAGCATCGCTACTGTTAATCATTTGCCAAGAGAGAAAGGACATAGTGGATCATCTCTGGACAATCCTTTCCACACTAAAAAAGGAAAACAGGCCTTTTGCCACTGGAAGAGGACTTGACAGGCTAATGGCACTGTTAGAATAGTCTGTCTCAGTCTGGCAAACATTTGCAAGCAAAAACATTTGCCAGCAAAAACAAAACAAACAAACTCCAAATCTTACAAAAACACCTTCTACTTAGGAGCATTCCAGCAGAATTTGTACTCCCATTTCTCAGATTCCAACAGTATCACTGGAAGCCCTGGTCATTCCTAAGACTCACCCTTGCGCTTTCCAAAAAGTGATGTGAGCTTGACTCTCACAAAAGGCATTTGCAATTCCCCAACAATCTCAACCTTCACAATGAGGCTAGGTACAGTAAGAACAGGTAAATCTTGACTTATGATCACAATTGAGCCCAGAATTATGGTTGTAAGCTATGGCAGTCGTGAAGTGAAGTGCCCACATGATTGCCTCACTGAATGACAATTCCTGGTCTCTGAGATGGAGGGGAAGATGGGCAGGTGAAAGCAGCTATAGCATCCCTGCAGATGGTCGTAAGGGTGGCCAGAATGCCAAGTGACCAAATTTTGTTAATGTGAACACGTGAGCGGCCATAACTTTGGGTACAGGTCATAAGTCCCTTCATCAAGCACCGTTTACATTTCAAATGGTTGCTGAACAAATCATCGTAAGTCAAGGACTATCTTTACAAGAACACCCATTATTGGATCCCTGGAATCAGATTTGCGTTTCTGTCTAGATGTTCCATATTATTCAATGTACGGAAAGTAGATTTGGTTTCTTTATGGCAGATGCCAGCCACATAGCACACTGGGTGCACAAATGTCTCTACAGGGCTGATGCCAGCTCTGAGTGCCTTTCAGCACACATATGCAAACCCATTTCTGCCAATATACCATGGGCCCAGAATTAATGCTATTTCTACTGTCACATTCCTCAGGCCATGAAGATAGCTATAGCTACAGCTGCAGGAATGTCATCCAGAGTCTCTTTTCATTGCTTGATTGAAAGATGCTTGCCCTCACCTCCAGTTCAGCAGACCAGTGATGGAGGTGCCAAGTAGCAGCACAAGGAATACAAGTGTTATGTGGAGTCATGACAGCAGCCTCTGCCATCTTGATTTTCCAGCATGAGAGCCAAAGGTCTTCCAGGGAGTTGAAGATATCTTGCCTGCATCTCTAAATATTGCCAATTCAATTTTAAAAATGGGGGTGAGGAATATGCATGTAGGCATTCAGTATAATTTCTTGAAGTTGTTCTTAAAGAAGGAGGCCCTTCTTTATGCAACTTTCTGGTATCCAAATATGGATTTTCACTGCCACCAAGAATGACAGTGATGAAGATCTTTCCATAATACTGGGAAAGTTGGAAGGAAAAGGAAGAAGAAGTGGAATTCTGGAAGTTGAATCCACACATCTTAAAATTGCAAAGACTGGACACCCCTGATTTAAAAGATAAACCTAGAGATGGATCATTTTGGAGATTTCTGTCCATGAGGTCACTAAATCAACATTCACTTCATGACACAGAATCCATCAATCAATGATAATTAGGTCAAATTTAAACAATATTAAAAGAAGCCTAGACATATTTATGGATAATTGGGTATCAGTGGATGCTTGTCTTCATGGTTGCATTCTACCTTCTGTCAACTAACCATAATACTGCAACCACACTCACTGCCATCACACAAGCAACAAACAAACCACCTTATGAATGGTTGATATCCACAGCTATTCTATACTTGTGAGTGACATGAATAGTCTCTAAATTTGACACATAAATAAATGCAGTAGATATAAAACTGAAGACACACAAAAGTAAGTATGTTTCTTATTCTTATTGGTCTACCATTGACTACCAGTCTCCCAAACATTTATTCCTCTTTTGTTTTAAGCCCAGAAAGTGTGAAAGATGCCACAGAACACTGATGGCTAGAATGCTCTTTCCTGCTCCTCCCCCACCCCTGACAAGTTTGGGGAAAAAAATCATAGAAATTGGTTATGAGAATTAAAGGAAATTAAAGGGGACTGTACAATTTCAGAAAAGCAGAGGACAAAAAATGCAGGGGGAAAAAAGAAGAACACTGATCTATTTCTTCTAGAAAGAGTTTTTATATTGACCCTCTGCCAAAATGACTTCACTATTCAAGCTTGAATAAAGAATTGGAACCAGAGGACTATATTAAAAAGAAAAAAGAAAGCAGAAAAGAAACTTGACAGAATCTATCTCCAGAAGACACAGGAAATAAGATATTATGATAGGCCTTTCCATTGTTTTCTAGACTTAAAAAATGCTTTAGCTCCTGATTGAAAGGCAAGTTAAAAATAAAAGTCAAATATTGAAAGGAAAATATTAGTACAGTGGAACCTTGGATTGCGAGTCATGTGGTCCATGAGTGTTCCAAAAGATGAGCAAACATTTTTAATAAAATTTAATTTGGTTAATGAGCAAAAACTGCAAGATAAGCACCAGAAATCTCACAACAGAGTCAATGGTGGTTCTCTCTTGCTCCATAAAAAGCATAAATTAAGTGAAAGTCGCTCAAGAGAGAGAACTCGCAAGAGTCAGACTCCACATTCTCCTTCCAGGCAATCCCCCTCCCCTTCCTCTCGTCTCCCTCATGCCAGTAGGGACTCTTCTCAAAGCATAGGAAGACTGACCCTCCGTCTTCCCTGTCACACACACACAGACAAGGCCTTCTTCACCTGACACCATCCAGCCTGCCCCCCTCCTGCCCATCTCTTCTCTCCTCATAGCACAGAGGCAGGTTCTGATAAGAAACATTTTCCACACCACCGAGGAAAGGCATTGCTAAGGGAAAAGGCCGTTTTGCACTTGAGTGGCAGTGGATCCTCCTGATCCAACTGGAGCCACCCAGACAGCACTGGCCAAGCAGCAGCTGATGACCAGAATCTGCCTCAGAGCAGATCCATAAGTGCTGGTTAATTTTTTTACTTTATATTGTGTATTAATCATTGTTTCAGATATTAGGGACAATCACTTCTACATAAAATACCACTGAAAATGATTTTTAATGAATATTTTTTGGGGTGTGGAACAGATCATCCGACTTTACATTGTTTCCTATGGGAAACCTCGCTTTGGTTTAAGAGCATTTTGGATTAAGAGGATTCTTCTGGATTGAATTATGCTCTTAATCCAAGGTTCCACTGTACTGTATTTAAAGTGTTTGCAATTTGCAATTTTATCATGAAAGATTAGCCTTTTCTCTGATTGTATTTATGTCATCTCATTTGTTGTTAGTTCTTCAAATTTATTTTGTCTGTACTGTATGGAGATTTAAACAAATAGATTTAAACTCTATTATTTAATAGAACACTGGTTCTATTATTTTGGAAAAATGATTGAAGAAGCAGTAAGATTTCAGTTTTAAAAAATCTGATGAAATGTTTTGCAGTTCTGCTTGAGTTCCCTGAACTGTCTTGAGGAACAATACTGGATAAGTCATGCCAATTGGATGTAGTATGACTTTGTTCCCAATAAATATGGATAGAATTGGGATGTAAGAACTTGAATAGATTCGTCCTAAGGTACAGTTGGAAGGGATTCATGCTACCTCATAAAAAACATTGAAGTAGGAATGTAGCTTTGTCTCACATCACAAAAACCTATCAGAATCCTCTGGTGTGTTATTGTGCTGACCCTTAAGAGCAAAACTGGTCTTTAAATCTTTATTGCTTTAGCATTGTCACTCTGTGAGCCTGTTCTGTGAGAACTTTTTCCTGGTGTGTGCCCTGTATCTTGCCTTGTGAAAAATGTGTATATTCCTGCCATCTCCTTCCTTTCACATGAAATTGAGAAAGTCTTCTGGATAGGAGATAAAACATTTTCTGATTGTGTCAAATAATAAAAATCTGTTGTCTTTTTGAGAAAGTTTTGCATTTTTTGCAATTTTTCTATAAAACATGATTTAAATGAATGAGAATATATATAGACATCAAAGTAGAAAATAATTTCCAAAGCTGGGTAGTAGAACAAACATTCAGATGTATGTTTTATCTATATATCATGATAGAGACATGTATGCGAGTCATTAGCTGTACACATGTGCAGCTTTATGAGGGAAAGGGGGAGACATGTGTTTATGAGGGAAAGGGGGAGACAGCAGCTTAAGGTAATCAGGATGCAATATATCATCTTTCAAGATATTTACAACTTAGTATTATTAAAATAATAAAAGTAATGAAAACGGCTTCCCTTTTTTTTCTGTAAACTGCCTTACCCCACCTTGTTTTCCAACATTTCAGTTTAATTCTGAAAAGATGGGAGAATTTTGGGGTTCCTACTAAAACCAAATGCTTGTGATAGGTGATCCTAGTACTGACATAGGTGTTCCTCTCTTCTCACCTAGGCCCAGCCAAGGACTTTGTTGGCTTCAAATTTATTGTATAGTATTGCTATTAATGTAAAGAGTTAACAGAATGGAGTCAGTTATGCATCCTTTAACATATACCCTGTTTATTTGAAGGGGGTGTGTCTGTAAAAGTTCATGCAATAATTAATGGGTTTGTAAGCTAACAGTTTGGCTATAGTTTACAAGTTTATAAACTATAGTATGGCTATAGTTTATGTCTCCTATTTTAAAATATTATATTTTTCACTCCCTGTAATAAATATAAGGATTCTTTTTATTACTTGAACTTCAGATTTCAAATAGAATTAAGCTAAAGGCAGTCTGGTAAGTTTTAAGTTGTTAAAGTAATGGGGCAATTCAATCCATGCTTCTATTTTCAAAAGATTCTGTGTTGTACAGAATCCTCATGTCCTTTTTAAAGGATAGTTCTAGCATAGCTGTTCCTTCTCTAACAATATGCAAGAATCAGTTGTGCCTCTGGGAGACTGGAAACAATATTTTCTCTGAACAGCCCAGGAATGGTAGAGAGGCTCATAGTATAGGGAAAGTTTTATTTCCTCTCAGTTTGAAGAAAGCTTTTTTTCTGAAAACTTGTCCAGATGCGTAGTTTACCAAATGAAACCTAAGCAGGATCCTGTGTTCCACCTGAAAGTAAGCTGGATTCAATTCTCCCAGCCCTGAATTTAGACATTCTACTCAGGACTGTAGCCCCGGCCTTTAAATAGAAAAGGGAACGGCGTGTTCTGTTATAGCCGAGGGCGTGCGAGGGACAGTAATATATAAGACCGCTGGAGATGGTTTAATTCATTTCTGCACACGTAGGCGGTCGGTTGCTACTTGGGAGCTCTTCGGAACAGGAGCGTATATACGCGTTTTGCTTTGGATCGAGTGACTTCGGTACGCCCCTAAGAAGCCTCCCTTCACCTTGAGCTCTTCAAGAGAGCTCCGCGCTTTTGCATTCAAGGGAGGGGCCGATTTTGCTGCCCGCTCTTTGCCCGGCTTGACGCGTCGACTTCGCTGCGGAGGGCGAGCAGCGGCTGCTCGCGGGGGGGGGTGAGGAGGAGGAGGAGGAGGGGCCTGCCAAGCCGCTGCCTCTCCCCATCCTGTTCGGCGGCCGGAGCCGGGGGGGGCGGTCTGCGTCCGCCCTCTTGCAGGGACTGCGATTGGCCGCGGCCAGCGCCACTCGACGGCTCCTGCCTGCGCCGGGAGCGAAAGAGGCTGCAGAAAGAGGAAGCGAGACGGCCGAGCCGCGTCGGGCGGAGGGGGAGCGCGGGTCCCGTCATCGATCCGGGCGACTTCCCTCAATGCTCCCTCTCTTCCTTCCCTCTTAGGGCGGGTCGGCCCTCGCGGTGTCCGTCGTCTATGCGAAAGACCGAGCCGGAGGCCGGGCAGAAAGGGCGGCGCGGACGAGAGGCACGGCTAGACCGGGCGTTCCCGGAGAAGGCTTCAGGGAGAGGAGAGCGCCTTTTCTTCTTCGTCGCCATCCGCGAGCAACCCCAGCATGGAAGCTGTCGCCAAGTACGACTTCAAAGCCACCGCAGACGATGAGCTCAGTTTCAAACGGGGAGATATTCTGAAGGTAGGTGGTGCGCCCGGAGGCCGAGGTTGCCCTCTTCAGGATTCCTCCGAAATGATTGCCTCCGGAAACTCCGTCGCATCGTCCCCGAGACCTTGGATCGGTCCCCGCCTCCCACACGCCGAACGTGTCTTTGTTCAGTCGGTGGAGAAAACGCCTTTCGGTAGTCTTACTTTTCATCGGAAGGCTAAGTGGGAGAGCTGCGCTGGTTTAGTGGGGCTCTCTGTATGAAGCTGCAGGTTTGTGCCGTTCTCGGTGACTTCCTTCCCGTTTTCAGTGTCCGTTTCCTCCTGGCTTTTCTGGGGTCGGATTCCCTGCTACTAAGCGAGAAAGGTTTAGCGCCAAGGCGTGCTGCTAAAAAGAGCGTTTTTACTTTGCATGTATCGGCTCTGCTTAGAAGTACTCTTCTGCTGCTCTGTGCAATTCCTGTTCTTCCGGCAACATAATTTTTAAAGCGCTACTCTTATGAAGCGTATGTATATCTGTCCGCTGAGGCAACGTTAACGCAGAAAGCTCTGTGTGTGGACTTCAACTCCCAGAGTTCCCCAACAAGGATGGTTATTGTCAAGGGTTCTGGGAATTGAAGTCCACCTACTTGAAGTTGCCATTGTTGGGAAGCACTGCTGCAATTCATGAAAAGTAATACAGTACTGTGCTATAGTACAACAGTATGTCCCAGGAATCTCTTTTCCTTTTATTATAGCCCACCCTATCAATACATTGTAGCTTTCCTGATATTTTCAGCTTAGAATTACTGGATGAAGAGGAGATTTTGGACATCTTTATAAAAATTGCTGCTTTATTTCTCTTCTGTGTTTCCTCCCAAAGGAAATCAGAGAGAATCAGCTTCTAAGTTCAGTTAGTACAGAAGTAAAAAAGAGTGTACAACTTCATTTTCAGTTTGAAATCTTGATGGTTGTGATAACTTTATTTTGTTAAGCTTCTAATAAAACAATGTAATAAATAGTTCAGTTGAGCATCAAGGTAAATTTAGAATATGGTTTTTAGAACTATATAAAGTTTTGGAAAAGTTTGTAGGTAATAAAATAAAACTGTATAATTATGTAACAGGGCAACAAAGTATTTTAATTAATTTAAAAATATATGTATTCACCATTCTGCCTGTATACTACAAGGTAAATAAAAATGGATATGCATTTAAAAAGTTAAAGCACCTCTGCTTAAGAAAGCTCGGGATGGGTGAACTGTAGTGCCAAACTACTGTGCCTTTGGTCCTCCAAACTGCTGTGCCTTTGGTACTAACAAAAACAAAACTAAAGAAACTCAACTGCCATGTTTGGAGAGCAAAAGAAAAGGCTGAAAGGCTTAAATAAATTAGGTTAGCTTCATTTTTCTTGTCTTTGTGTTAGATTGAATTGTAAATATTGATATTGTGAATAGTTTATGCATTAATTATATTTAGAACTTCCTTATATTCTTTACCAATGATGTATTTATTAATATCTGGTCCTGACATGAAAAGCCTAAATGAACTTCAATTTAATAATGTGGTATATCTAATTCAGGTGAGGTAGGCAAGGAAAAGTAATATTCATGTATTCTTTCCAATATAGTTAAACATTTTGTAATGGGGTCAAGTCACAAGGGGAAAAAGACACTGTAGATTAAAGAATGGTATTCCTTTCAGGTTCCTGTTTTAATATGATCCTTGCCTACAATGCTGAGTATAGCAGCAGTTGTTGAATAATTTTTTAAAGAATATGCATTGAAGCCTTATTTCGACACATATTGCATTGATCCCTTGGTTTCATCCAATGCAGTTTCACTACACTGGAATCCAAAAATAGGTGTTATATGACTCATAAAACTAGTATTGAAAATAATTCTTGATTTCTACTGAGTTAACTGAATTTCAGATTCTAGTTCAGTCCTAGTTTAATCTCACAATATATCCTGAAGGTAGATTCATTTTAAACATAAATTAGTTCAAGCTATCCATTTAGCTTTATAGTCAAAGAATAACTAAATTAGCAAAGTGTTCTATATTCATTAGTATGTCAGAAGAGAAATATTATAAGTGTTAGGTTTTGATTTGTTTCTGTATCAGAATTAGAAAATATGGTTGTTTGTCACTACTAAGAGGGAGCTTAGTATGAAACATTTATATTATTGTGAGATGTGCAATTACGGTTTTTCTTTTTTCATCATCTTAGGAAAGAAAAGGCTTCTGAAATAGGATGGATGGATTCAAGTGAAAATTAATAATGAAATAATTGAATTGGTTCCAAAGTTAATTGTACTTGGAATTAATGTCTGAGAAGTTAATAATTTTGTCTGGGTCTTACACATTTTTCATTATTTGAAACCAGTCCTTAACATTGCTTCACAGTGGTCTTGTTAGGTGATTAATTACTAAATGTAAATTAATGAAGCTTTCTGTTTCAAATTCAAATCAGAATTTAGTCAAGAAGTCTGGAATCTAGCAAGTAATTACATATGTTGTGATTTTGTTCTCCATCCAATCAGTCTTTTATTAAACATGACTTGGTGGTTACTGACAACAATCAGATGCATTCCATTTCATTAGTCCTTATTGCACATATGAAATAAGATGATTTCCATGTAGTTAAAATATTTAGATTTAGATGGTAATGGGTATTAAGTATGTTGTATCTTTTTACCAACCTATTCTTCTTTTTGCTTTTTGTTCCATTACCTAATAAAATATTTATAAAATATAAAAATGATAAAGAGATGGCCACAGAAGTTAACAACTGGTTTTACAAGCTTGCTAAATTATCCTTTCATTTCTGCTATGGCCACACTGAACAATATTGATAAATATATGATATTTATTTGATAAATATATATGTTAATTATAATGTGCCATCATTGTCCTTAAAATGGTACTTATAAAAGGAATAAATTTATATTGCTCTTAAACACTTAAGTGATTAGTAATGCTTTCCATATTCTTGGAGAAGAAAACAAGATGCATGTTCTTGGACAGATTTTCAGCAAAAAAGCAAATTTATCTATTTTCAATCAAACTACCATGATATAATGATGTTTGGTGAAGAAAACAGAAAATAGTTAGAGACTATTTCAGTATTGTTTAGGTGGCATGCTTTATACTTCTCCCAAGCTACATTCAGCTATGCATTTCATTTTATATATTTTGTTGTATTTATAAACAATTTCTGCCAACTAGTCAAGATATAATGAAAAATAAAAAATGAGGAAAAATTATATAGATATAATGAAAAATAAAATAAAAACGAGGAAAAATAATTATATAGTATAATTAGAGAACAGCCTTAAAATGTGAGAGTGATAAAAATCATATATTAAAAGCCTGAGAGTAGAAGCTCAGAAGAAAACATCCTGTGTTTGTCTTACAGTATATGGGAACTCCTAACTAATAATTATTCCTGTTTTTGTCCTAAGGCTACAACATATATAACCAGCATGTTGAATTGAACAAAGGAAGTAATAATACTGGAAGAATAATTAAATGTATTTTTGATTTGTAAGAAGGTGCACTTGCAACATTCTGTATCAACTAAATG
>JANHZU010003078.1:113761-124450 GCA_032468055.1 Acrochordus granulatus | reverse complement strand
ACTGTGATGCTGGGAAGGATTGAAGGGAAGAGGAGAAGGGGACGGCAGAGGATGAGATGGATAGATAGCGTAGTCAGCGTGATGGGTGTGGGCTTGGGAAAACTCCGGGAGGCAGTGCAAGACAGGGGGGCCTGGAGTGATGCAGTCCATTGGGGTCGCGAAGAGTCGGACACGATTGCGCGACTGAACAAAAATGGGAAAATAAGCTAAGCTAGTAGAAGTGCTATTTGGGAATTAAGTGATCAATCACTTCATTGCTTTTTAGGTTCAGAAACATACTTGGCATGTTTCAAAGGCTCTTTCAGGTTTATGTTCAGCATTTAACAATGCTGGATTTGGTGGCAGGGACAGTAAAGAACTTGAGAAGGAGCTGGAAAATAGACTTTTGGTAAACCATTATTGGGTATGCTTTTTGGTTATCCTCTTTGAACATCTGTAGTGAAATATGCAATTAATGAAAATGCATATAATTTTACAGCCTATTTCCATTAAATGCCTTGTTTACAAAAGGCTTCAGAGAGACAGATATAAACATATGTGTACATGCACACACAGTTATATTTTATGGTGCAGGGCTGTTATTACTTATGGCAATATATATTAGTGGTTAAGGAAACCTTTCCTGTATAAGCAGTCTAAGCTTTCTTGATGCTGTCTTTGGATGTCCCTATTGAAGATGCTATGATATCTTGCCTGTACATAGTATTTTATTTATTTCTCACCAGTAACTAAAGAAAAAGTAGTGAGCTCATTTTTCTGCACTTTGCTTGACTCATAACATCATCTTTGTCCCTTCCTCCCCTTCACCTGAATTTTTATTACAGGCTTCTTAGGGCAGGAGCCAGTCTTCTTTGTTTATGCTAGCTTTACTGTGTTGTCTGCACTGAAGATACTATATAAAAATAATATTGCTCTGTAATGCTGACTTTGCTTGATAAAACTATTTGTTTTACTTCCTCTGTTTCTTTTTTCAACAAGTTTTGTTTCCTGCACTTAAAATGCACCATCACAATTAATTTCATAGGTGATGCTCTCAGTTGACTAGGAGAAGCTTATGTTGGAGCTGTAAAATCGTAAACCTATGCTCCAGTATGGTCCACAGCCTAACAGTAAGAATCTATTACCAATAATAACTGTAGATCAGTGATTTTCAAACTTGACAACTTTAAGATATATGGACCTCAACCCCTAGAATGCTGGATGTTGAAGTCCACACATCTTAGACTTGCCAAGTTTGAAAAACACTGCTATGGATTCTGGAACGAGTGAGTTGTTTCTCCCTTGGAATTTACTTTCCCTTCTGTGTGAAAAGTAGGAGTGGAGGAAAAATGTTATGGAAATGACAAAAAAGGCAAATCAAGATTGAAAAAGAGTGGGTCTCATCCAAGCATGAATGGTTATGACCATTGTTCCCCTTGTGTTCAGCCTTACTCTTGGCATATAGCGTGGTTCTTATCAAAGTGCTCTTGTACGAATGTGGCCCTTGATGAAAGATCACTCATATGTTATACCCCGGGCATTTTTAGTAGTTTGTCAAAAATATTCAACAGATAATATGGAATGTTGCTGGAAATCACTGGGTAAACTAGAAACAAGCAGCCTGGTATCTTTCATGTGTCTGGATAAATTTTCCCAGACCATGCTACAAATAGTCCTTGCTTAGCTACAATTGAAACCGGCAACTTTTAGCATTAAGAAAAGCAGTCACTAAGTGAAACCATGACTGTGCTTATGATCTTATTTCAGCTTTTCTTTGTTTTACAGACCTGCAAAGGTCATAAATGTGAGGACTGGTTGCAGAATTACTTTTTTATCACTGTTGTAATGAACAGTTGTTTTAAAAGGCAGTTGCTAAACAAGGACTGCTTGTATTAAGCTTTGTGGCTAGGGCAATGGGGGTGGTAATCCACCTCACATTGATGATTGCATTATTGGCCTGATAATGAAATGTCAGCAAGAAACAACAAAGTTCAAAGAGCACCAAGAACCCATCAGAAAAGGACATATAATTGTTCTTCTGCAGTGTCAACGTACTACTTGTAGCCCAAATTATTTCATCCTGGAAAAAACATTTTCAGAGAGCTTTTTAGTCTCTGGCATTTCCCATGAACTGCCAAAAATACATCAAATTTTGCAAAAAAAAATCTGGGCTTCTCTTGGCATCAGCACATGGACCACAAGGTCTTTGGCTTTTATCATTTATAACTAATAATAAATTATTCATTTGAAGAATCGTAAATGATTCATTAGGAATACAAGTGGAGAAAGTCAGATCATCAGTACACAGCAGTGAAGAGAACCCTGCCTGCTAATTGCTCCTTATCTTTACTTGCAATTTGCACTTTAAAAACTACTTTGAACCTTAGATGCAAATATCTCTTTAACCAAAACGGTATTGGCTTTTTACATTGCTTGGATGGAAGACTACATTGATGCCATACCTGAAATAGCAGAGTTGGCAAGTTTCTGGTCAAGAGGGTCTTAAGTCAAGTTCCAGCTACCCCTCTGGCAATGTAAGCCATGAGGATGGTCAAAACCAGAAGAGCTGCATAGTCTTACACACAGTGATGGCTAGAAAACATATCCCATCTGCTGCTGCTGCTGCAAGTGTTGATAGAAAAGGAATGCTCACAAAGCGACCTCTCACTTCAGGGTGCCTCAGGGCTCAACACTCTCACTTTTCCTGCTTAACATCTACATGAAACTGCTAGATGGAATCCTCTGCCAGTTAGCATCTGGTACTATCAGTGAGAGGATAATATTCAATTTTAAATCTCAACCTGGGCTGTGAAAGAAGGAAGTTACTAATGAATCGACCCTAGGGGAGGAACATACTTTGGTTCAATCTTGACAAGACTGAATGGCTATGGCTATTTGGACCCCTGTCCCTGGGTAGTTTCCACCTTTGGCCTTGGATGGGAATACACTTCCCCATTTGAGACCAGGGTGCAACTTGGAGTGTCCTC
The DNA here is from genome assembly GCA_032468055.1 of Acrochordus granulatus. Lineage (NCBI taxonomy): Eukaryota > Metazoa > Chordata > Lepidosauria > Squamata > Acrochordidae > Acrochordus > Acrochordus granulatus. Next base: position 121,484 of record JANHZU010003078.1, on the reverse strand, counting down.
CTAGACTCTCAGCTACTGCTGAAAGAGCATGTAGCAACTGTGGCCAAGAGGAGTTTTGCTCAGATTTGCCTTGTGTACCAGTTCTGCCCTTTCCTCAACTTGGAGGTCCTTTTGATGGTCATTCATGCTCCAGACTATTGCAATGCACCCTACATGCTGCCCTTGAAGCCTCTTTGGAAGCTGCAGCTGATCCAAAATACAGTAGCAGGGGCAGTAATAAGCATTCCTTACTATGTCCTTGTATTATGTCATTGGATTTCCAGGTGCAAATCAAGGCATGGTTGTCACCTATAAAGCCCTTCATAGTATAGGGCCTGGTTATTTGAAGGACCGCCTGTCTCCCAACTGTTTCTGCCTATCCAGTATGCTCAGGCTAATTGGATGTACTTTGGGTCCCCTCAAAAGTTGTCAGCTTTCAAGCTCAAGGAAACTTGCCGCCTTTATTGCAATTCTTGCCCTCTGGAGATACTTCCACTCTTTAAAACATTCTACAAATCTCTTAAAATCTGGAACTGTTCCCAGACTAAGGATTAAGATTTTTGTGGAAACTTTTTTTTTATATTACATATATATTTTTTATCTGAATAGTTATGTTTCTTTAAATTGTGTGTTTTTAATTATTGTAAGCCGCTCAGTCTTTTTGATATTAGGCAATAATAGAATCCAAATAACTAAATACATATAGAGAAAGACCCGGGAAAAGTTAAAATCAACATGTTCTAGGAAGCATGGGTTTATAGGAATAAAACTGTAGCAAAGAAGCTTCTGTGTAGATCCTAAAGCTTCTTACTAGCCAAAACGTTAGTAGCAGTGTTGTTTCAGGGACAAACCAAAACACAGTTGTTTGAGGCAGAAGTGTTTTTGAGCAGTCAGTTTTATTTTAGTTGCTGTGTCTTATCTCTTGCAATTGGGATATTTGTTGTCTCCTGTTTGGGCCAGTACTGTAAGAGAGTATCATGCCCTTACTGCTCTTGGCTTAGACTGATGTTTGTGTGTTTTGAATGGCATTTTGGAGCAAAGCACCAACATATAAGGAATACATGGCACCAAAGGAACCATTTGGGTCTAACTTCCATGAGAGAGATAATGTGTGAGAAGGAGCTTCAGAGGAAGAAATTACTATATGAGTTTGTTAGACACAATCCTAGACTGTTATGATTACTGGAGACAGTGGTAAATGATAAGTATTTATTAAATTTATATAACACCCATCTTGCTGTTTGGGGTGTTATATAAATTTGGGTATGGGTGATAGCAGGTGTTTTGCTTTTGAGGCAACTTCCACAATCCCATTTTATTTTATTTTTATTTTTATTTGATTCCATTAGATGTAGTTGTGGACTGAGAGGTGGGGAATATATCAGAGAGAGAATTAAAGAGTCCCTCACTCTTTCTTTACCTTTAATTTTCAAATAAGGCCTATTTGTGGGGATTAATTCTTCTGATTAATTTTTTAGGTATAAGCTGGCCCTGATAGCATTCCTGCCTCCTAGATACATGGGCACACAGATTCAATAGCACTTTTTTTACTGCCTTAAATTGAGGCTTGCCTTTCAGGCTTTTTGCCACTAATTCAGGGTTAGCTAGGCATATTTGCCAAATTCTGTCCCCCTTGTCAAATTCCTACTATACAGTATTGTTCATGGATGGACAAGTTGGAGGACGAGCAGAGAAAACATAATCCCAAAGTTTGCTGGTCAAAAAAGGTGCTGCTAATGGAGGCTTGATTTTAGGGCTTTGCCCAACAGTAGTAGCACTAGCTAGTATCATGTTAGGGAAGGTAAGAGCTTAGCCCTGGGACGAAGTTTTCTTCCTCCCCTGCCCCAGAAGGTGATGGTGGTAGTGCTGATGCTTCAGGCACTCTGCTTGTCCCCTCCATTAGTAAATATCTGGATGACACTTGATGGCAATGAAGAATAGTGCTTGCTGTGTCTGTTACAGTTATCAAGTGGTTCAGATTTTAACAACTCACAAAGTTTGCTATAAATTATTGTGCTTCTATGGCAAAACCAAATGGAATTTTCTTTCTTTTTTGTTCCTATTGAAATAGAGAACAGACAGATTATTTGGGGGTTTTTTTCTGCCAGCCCATGACAAACTTAGAACTGATTGGCAGAATTTCTGAAACACAGCTGTTTCAAATTCAAAGCTAAACATATTTTCTTGCTCACGTACATCCCTACTATTTATATTCCATTCAGAGGACAAAAAGAGATGGAATCTTGTTTAGGAATTGCTGGTGCAAAAGCATCATTAGCTATAAATCTGTGGCATGTATACTTATTTTTAGCAGAATGCAGAATGAATTGCTCAACTACCCACTAAATTAGTCATCCTTATTTCCATTTCTTTGGGGGATTAAAAAATGACATGTACATCTTAACTGTATAGCATTTTTCATTTTATAACCATAGATATCAAAAGTCTAGACAAAAAATAGACCAGTCACCTATAATCTTTATACGTTATTTAATGGTGTACCTATAACTGGTATAATATTATAAATAATAATATAGTGGTATATTATACTGGTATAATGAGTAAAAATTGGTCTCATTTGTTTTAAGATTTCAAGCAAAGAACAAAGTAATTTTCTCTACTAATATTTTCAGTTGATGCTATCATGGCATTTGTTTGGTGTAGAGAGAGAAAAGGGAATTCACTGGGGAAATTCATAGGAAAAATAAGATGCTGAGCCACCAGATCAGTTAACAAGATGAAGAATTCATAGATTTTGGCATCCTTGTTTTTAAAATATCACGTCTGTTAGAAGTAGGTATGTAAATTTTCAGGAATAGGCATAATATAAAGTAAATAATAAGCAAACAAATGTTCCTATTTAGTATGCTAGGCCTATGTAGTTGGTATCTTTGGAATGTGTATCAAATTATATTTGTATTTCATATATTTGACAGGATCAAAGCTTTTTAGGGATGAATGTAAAGAAAATAGAAACAAAACTGTATGTTATATAACATGAGAGCAAGAGAAACTAGGTAGAAATGCAATTTATATTTTTTCTTTTAAACAGTTTTTATTTAACAATTTTGCATATATAAGTGCATTAAAAGAAAAAGATATAGTAAATGTGAAAGAGGAAAAAAGAAAGTAGAAAAAAATAAAAATAAAACATGAAAAAAATATAAAGAAATAGCTTCTCATTTTTCTCTTGGCAGTTATACATATAATTCTAATCAATCCTCTCTAAGATTGCATTATAATTCCCTTCTTTCTATCACCTATTCTTTCTAATAATCAAAACCATATGTCATAAAATCATTTTTTTATGCAGAAAGTCCATAAGAGGTTTCCAGTCATTGACAAATGTCAGTAATGACCTTTCTTTAATCAAAGAAGTTAGCTTACCATCTCAGCAAGTTCTGTCAGTTTCACCAACTATCCATGGTGGATAATGCTGAATCTTTCCATCTTGTGCATATAATAATCTCACCCCAGTAATCATATATTGAAAGTATCTTTCATGACTCTTCTCAAACTATATTTCCATCACTCCTAACATGAAAATTTCTGGCTTCAAAAGAATATTATTTATTTATTTTTCATATTTTTAAACTGGCCATCTCTCTCAGAGAATCTTTAGAATCCTCTGTATCATTTATTTTAGTTTATATATCCACCAAGCATGACAGAATGTCCTTTCATGCTGTTCCTATTTCCAACATACATTTTTTAATCTGTGTCATTAAGGTAGTAATTTATGCTACTCATTACCTTTGCAATGTACTATATATTGGCATGATTTCTAGGGCTATGTGTTCGCAGATCATTGAGCATCATATTTGGATTAAGAAGGGCAAATCATAAACTCCTGAAGTCAAACTTTGTTTTTTGATTTCATCTGATTTGTAAGTCACTGAAGTGACTTTGGCCAGCTCACAATAATTCAGATATTTTATTGGCAAAGCATGCTTAGACATGCAAGGAATTTGTCTCCGGTAAAGCAGCTCTCAGTATACTTGCAGTATCAATAAACAACAGTAAGATAATGCATAACAATGTTAGTTATTCTGCAAATGTGCTATCAATAGATAGAAGTGTTATAAACTTGAAATTAATAGGAATGTATACACATTAGAACCTCTGGGCTAATTAGAATTCTCTATCTTCTGCTCTATTCTGTAGCATGAGTCAAGTATTCATTTGAATGATGGCATGAGGGAAAAAGCTGTTCTTGTGTCTAGTAGTTCTGGTATGAATCCTGTAGCCCCTACCAGATCGAAGAGGTTGAAACAAATTGTGTCCAGGTGAGAGGAATCTACAAATATCTTCTTCGCCCTTTTCTTGACTCTCTCAGTATACAGGTCTTTTATGGAGGGCAGGTTAGTTGCAGTTATTCTTTCTGTGATCTTGACTATGCATTGGCGTCTCTACCTGTCTTGTGTGGTTGCTGCAATGCACCGGACAGTGATAGATGTGCAAAGGACACACTCAGTGATTCCTCTGTAGAACTGTATCAGCAGCTCTTGAGGCATGTTGAACTTCTTGAGCTGACGTAGGAAGTACATCCTCTGTTGTGCCTTCTTAATAATGGTGCTGATGTTACTTGCCCATTTTATGTCTTGGAAGATTATAGAGCCTAGAAACCTAAAGGTCTGTACTACTGATATTGTGTTGCTGAGTATGATAAGGGGGGATAGAATAGTAGGTGTCCTTGTAAAATTCACTGTCATTTCAGCAGTTTTAAGTGTATTCAACTTTAAGTTGTTCTGATTGTACCACAGCTGTTCAACTTCCCATCTGTATGCAAACTCACCACCATCTTTAATGAGTCCAATGATTGTTGTGTCATCTGCACATTTCAGAATTTTGACAGAGGGGTCACTAGAGATGCAGTCATTGGTGTTGAGGCAGAAAAGTAGTGGAGAGAACACATATCCCTAAGTAGCACTGGTGGTGATTGTTCAAATACTGGATGTAATTTACCCTAACCTCACCTGTTGCTTCTTATCTGTCAGAAAGCGGGTTGTCCACTTACAGATATAGGCAGGTACAGTGAGCTGGGTCAGTTTGTGATAAAGGATTTCTGAGATTATGGTGTTAAATGCTGAGTTGAAGTCCACAAAAAGGACCTTGCGTAGGTCTTTGGGCAGTCCAGATGTTCCAGGATATAATGCAGACATATTGACAGCATTATCTGCTGACCTGTTTGCTCAATAGGCAAACTGCAGAGGATCCAGCAGTGGATCTGTGATGGTTTTCAGATGGGTCAGCACCAGTTTTTCAAAAGTCTTCATGATTACTGATATTAATGTGATGCGTCTGTGGTTATTTAGCCCATTGATGGAGGCCTTCTTAGAAATGGGGATGATGGTAGAACATATAAAGCATGGAGAGATGTAGCATAGCTCTAATAACCTATTGAAGATTCTTATGAAGATGGGGGCCAATTGTGCTGCACAATTTTTCAGGCAGGAAGGATTTTATATATAGTTATTTTTGTAATTGTATTTACCCTTGGGTATTTTTCTACAGTATTTAATATTTTTTTATGTTTATACTGCAGTCAACATGATTGACTATATGTTAGAGGTTTAGGTTAGTGAACAGTGATTTTGCAGCATAGCTGAACCTTGAAAATATTAACAATCACATATTATTTTACATTTGGATGCAAATTGGTGGTTTGTTGACAGTCACTTAGAACTAACACTTCTCTTGCTTGATTTCAAAACAAAATACGTACACTGAAATATACAGTGCATTTTCATGATTGAGACCAGGTTCTGCTGCACAGCTCTGAAAGAAGAGAGCTATATTAGTCTATGGGGACAAAAAATCAAAAGGAGTCTGGTAGCACATATTCCTATGAACATGTTTTATAAAAAATATAAGCTATTGTGAGCTGCAGCTTACCACCAGTCAGATGCAGTTCTATTCCTCAATAGCACTTCTGAGAAATAATATGAGATCATCAGACTGCATCTGAAGAAGTGAGCTGCAGCTCACAAAAGCTTATATCTTTTAATAACATTTGTTTGACAGAAAAGGTGCTACCAGCCTCCTTTGATTTACTGCATAGCTAGTGAAAGATTTCTCATTTTGTGCAACTGAAACTTCCTAATTTCATCATTTTGGACTGGTCAGAATTGAAGGAGCTGGTAAAACAGGTTGACTAACTTTAGCAGTTATGGTGGGAGTAAACTGGTAATGCTGCTTTTTCGAAGAAAATGGCCCTTTATCTTAGTTGTGCTTCTTTTATTGTAAATGGAATGATTAGATAGAACCCTAGCTGTATATGTGCTTATCTGCATTAGTCTAATCTCATTCCGTTAACAACTGTAGGTTGGGAGAGAACTTCTTACAAAACTCTTCATTCACTGATCACAAAAGAATAGAACATTCTTTGATTTTTTTTTTCAAAATGTTAGCACGTTTCAGCAAAGTATAAAACACAAAAAGCAAAAAACGGAGGTTAGGGAAAAGAAAGTTTAAAGAAAAAGAAAAAGCAGGAGTGCAAAGAGAAAGAAAAAGAGGGAAAAGGGGGAAAAGTGTAATTTCCAACTTCCTTTAGTAGTGATACAAAAATACAGTAACCTCTTACTCTAATATCAACAATAATTTATAGTATTTCTCTGATAATAAACCATTCTGATTGTCACATCTCAGAATTAAATGTTTGTTTCTTTTAGTTTCTTGCAAGTAGTTCAAAGTGATTTTTCAAGTAAAAACAAAGTTAGCCAAAGTATTTTCTTTAATCAAAGTAGAACATTCTTAGATTTTAAATACATACTAATTTTGGTAAATGTCCCTCTGGACTTTAAAAGTTCATTTTTTGCTATGTATAGTTTATTTGTGTTTCTCCAAAAACAGTTCATAGAGAAATTAAATCTATATTTTCTATCTAGTTTTTGAATTTTTAATGTAATTTGGAGCATTTTTAGAGTGGTTCAAAAGGAACACATTTAAAGAAACATATCGTACTTTTAAATTTCATAAGTTTGGTGTTTAGAATCAGATTTGAAGTTAACTGTTGTATTTGCCTGATTTCTAAGCTATGGATTTTATAGCCCTGAAAAGGAAAATTGAAAAAAGATTACAAACGTTGAAATTAGTTGCAGCAAGTAGCTAATAATGGAGGATTACACAAAAGACTATAATTAGTGGATCATTGACTTTCCCTCTGGTGAAGAGTGGTGGAATGTACTGCGTTACTTAAAAGGACACTGAAGAGAGACAGAAGATAATGAATGTTTGTTGCAATTATATCACAAAGGTTATCATTGGCTTATATTCTGGGAATTGTACAAGGCTGATTGCTTCAAATGTCCATAGCACACTTAATCTAAGTAAGAATAACATTAAAATTATCAATGGCTAACATTGAATTTAAACATTAATTTGCTAAAACTTATGAGATTTCAACATTAGTACCTAAGATCTTACATGGTTTAGGGAGTCAGTTTGAAAAAAATATTTGGGGGTTTGAAAAATTTGCAAAATTTTGAAAGATTTTTGTGGAGAGTGTCTGGGACAAAAAAAACATTGTTGACTGCTCAGTTCCAAGTCATTTTACTGATGTAGCAAAATATTCATAATTTGATAGGATAGAGGTGGTGTAAAACTCTTAGTAAGAGTTTTCTTTTCGCTATTATTAGGAGAAAGAGGAAGGGAGAAAAGTATTTTGACTTGCAAATTTTGACATATCACAACAAAGTTTAAAAAACAGGCATCTGGACTGGATTTTTCTCAAGTCGAAGACGTT
>JANHZU010003078.1:83373-100276 GCA_032468055.1 Acrochordus granulatus | reverse complement strand
CAACCATCCAAGAACAGTTTGGTGAACAGTTTCCAGCATAATGGAGTACCTGGGCAAAAATGATGACTAAGTGGCTTGGGGAACAAAACATTGAGATTTTGAGTCCAAGGCCAGGAAACTTCCCAAACCTTCATCCCATTGAGAAGGTGTGGTCAATCCTCAAGAAGTGGGTGAACAAAACAAAGCTCACAAATTCTGACAAACCCCAAGCAAGATTATGCAAGAATGGGCATAATCAGTCAGGATGTATCCCAGAAGTTGATTGACAGCATGCCAGGGTGAATTGCAGAGGTCCTGAAAAAGAAGGATCAACACTGCAAATATTCTTTGCATAAACTTAATGTGATTGTCAATAACAGCCTTTGACACTTATGAAATGCTTGTAATTATACTTCAGTATACATAGTAACATCTGAAAAGAAAATCCTAAAACGCTGGAACAGCAGACTTTGCGAAAACAAATATTTGTGTCATTCTCAAACTTTGCTAGGACTGTAGACAGCAATCTTTTATGTTCTTATAATTCGATTTTTCGAAACGTTTAAAATGTAACCAAGGATTTTCTAAGGTTCTATTTGCATGCCATATTACCTCAGAATTTTTAAGGATATTCACTGTCATGAATTCCAGAAACAGTAGCATGTGCTTGCTCAACCATTCCCAAAATTTCTCAAGGTAAACTGTTGTGGCCTATGTGCCTATTCCAGAAACAGTTTAGTTGGTGTTATTTATCAGATTGCTGCTTGGGAACAAGCCTGTCCAAACTTGCTGTTTCTATGGAATTTGAATTGGGCTTAATTTTCAGTTCTCTGTTTGCACAGGTGGTTTTTTGGGAAGATACCTCGAGCAAGGGCTGAGGAGATGTTGAGTAAACAGAGACATGATGGTGCCTTCCTCATCAGGGAGAGTGAGAGTGCTCCTGGTGACTTCTCTCTTTCAGTCAAGTGAGTATTATTTTTAGAATGACTTTTGATTGATTGGATTTGATCGATGGCCTAGCTCCAATCTTTGAAACTTCTCTTAGCAACATAGCATTGGCTAAAACATAGAAAGAAACTGAGCTATACAAAGTTTCCTCCAGTGCAGGAATGACTGTATTAGGCTTCCATAGTAAAAAAAACTTTCTAATTTGCTGCAGTTCTGAACTTTTCTAGTTCACATTCCTCTTCAGTAACACAGTAGAGGTTATGAAGACAAAAGGTGTTTCTCAGCCCACTGAGGAGGAATCTATTATTGGCAGCAATTCCCTAAGCACCAGTGCATTATATACAGGGCAGTCCTACTGCCCCTGTGTTTGTGCCCCAGAGGTTTCAGACCACCTTTTGCCTTCCAATCCAAAGTGATTCATAGTCATATGCATTGGAGATTTTAGAAGGCCATCCACAGATAGATATCTGTTTCAATTTAGGTGCATTCACTACCAAAAGAGGCATTCAGAAAATGTTTGTTGCTCCCAATCTTGTATTCTAACTGAAGAATAAAGTACTTTGCTACATTAATCTTGTGCCATGAAAGATTTGAAAATTTAAAATCCTAAATAAAGCTGCCTGATAGGATGAGAGGTTTTCTTTTAATATCCAGGTTAATAGGATGATGGTGCTTTTATTCATCCATACTTAGAGGTTGCTCAACTCCCTAGCAACTCTTGGTGACTTAAAAATTAAAAAGACAACATAGAGATAGAAATAAATAAATGTGATTCCCAACTGTGATAGTACGGCCACATCCTGCGTGCTGACAACAAGACATTTGCCAAGAAAGGCTCCCTCCTACTGGAGGTCTGTAGCCAAAAAGCTCCATTGGCTTGACGCATTCCATAAAGATCTAAAACTGCCAGTGACCATCCCAACCAGGCCCGTGACTGCATCAGATGAAGCCAGCAAACCAGTATAGTGGACCCTGCCACTGTGCAGTCAAATGTTAAAGAAGAGGAAGAAGAGGAAATTAAAAAAGCAAAAAGACTCTGGCCAGCCAGACCAGACTAGTTCCTGGATTGAATTTACAGTCTTGGTATTTGGCTTCTGTTTATGCACAGTAATAAATGTGTGACAGAAATTGGAATGTCAGGCTTTTCAAACATTAATAGAGCTTTCATTTCACACAATTTATATATTTCTTTTACTTGTGACATTGACTTCTGGCTTGTACTGCTACCTCATGTTTAGAAATCTTAGAACCCCAATGTGCATATCACTTGGCTGAAAGTTAACTCTGTAGATATGCAAGAAGCTGTACAAAAAATATATCTTGTCTGGCATAAAAATTAAAGCAGTGAATACATCTGAAATGTTCTTCCCTTTCTTCTTAGATTTGGAAATGATGTGCAGCACTTCAAGGTGCTTCGAGATGGTGCTGGCAAGTATTTCCTCTGGGTGGTGAAGTTCAATTCTCTGAATGAGCTGGTAGACTATCACAGATCAACCTCTGTCTCCAGGAATCAACAGATATTTCTCCGAGACATTGAGCAAGTGCCTCAGGTATGAAAATCGATTTTCTTAATCATAACACTTTTTTATTCCTTTTGAATAACCTTATAAATGTCTTTGTTTAGTGAGAAGACAGATTCTATGAAGGATAAATATAATCTTGATGACTTATTAGGCAAATTCTGTTAGAGGGAAAAGTAGACAGGAAACTTCTTGCATTAATGATGCCAGTTGTGTCAACCAAAAATGGCTGACAGTCTGGCTGTTCGAGCCGCAGCATGATGGTGTGAGCCCCCATCACTTGCCACCAGCTCCTGCCCACCCAGCAGTTCAAAAGCATGTAACATTGCAAGTAGATGAATGAATGGGTACCCCTTCACTGGGAAGCCAGCTGGCAGTGAGGGGAGCAGGAAGTTGGTGCTGGACCTGCCTGAGCTTCAAGGGTGGAGCAGGAGCCACGGAGGAAGCACCCAGATGTGAACACTGCTGGTCAGCTTGGGAAGGTGGGGTTTAATGTTAAATGTTGATTGTGAGCCACCAAGAGTCCTCTAGGAGATTGGTGGCATATAAATATGATGCATAAATAAACAAAAAATAAACTATTTCTGGTAATGTTAGCAGAGGATGCAACTCAATATGTTAATTGCCTGAGGAATTTAGAATAAATTGCTAGGTGCCATGAAAATACTAAGTTTGACAATGTTTGTGGAAGTGGGCTTTCCAAAGAGGGGTGCTGGGGAGCTCAGAAGTACCATAGGTCAGCTGTTTTTCTCTCAACTGACTAGGGCAGCCAAGTTTAGGTCCTAGAGGTGCAGCAGTACAGAGGAGGAGACTGTAAGGAGGCAGCCACTTGTATTCTGCCTTCCTTTTTGAGACTATCCTCGGAGAATCAGGGGTTCAAGAGGCTGGGGTATTGCAGTGAGGTGGTGATAATGACAGCATCCAGGTAAATGGTGTCCTTGGGATAGAGGACTTTGACAGCCAGTTGATTGCAGAAGTTGAAGCAAGGTGGCAACTTTATAGGAGAACCATCTGGTGTTCTGCGACTGGTCCACCTGTCCAGCCATATGGAAGAATGGCCACCTTGGTAGTGTTTCCCACATCACTCTGGGATTCCAACAGTGGTTGCATTGTGTTTGTTTACATGGTTACAATTCCAGAATTGTTAGACTGAACTGTTATCCCTGTAAGGTAGTCCAGAAAAGAAGCATAACTAGGCGTACTAGCTTTATCTGTATTGTTAGGTTACATTAACAGAATCTTGCAAGACTAGGATTTATTCTGTCCTTTTCCTTTTACTCTCCAGAAAACTAGGGAAGGTGTCTTCTGAAAGGTTTCCCTTTTAAAAATCCTTAAAACCTGGCTCTTCTCCCAGATGTTAAGATAGGATGAGGCCAGGATGGGACAAGAATGTGGGTACATCAGAGAAGTATGGCTGCAGCACTAGGTTTTTCTTATTGTTGGATTTTATATTTTACTGATTGTAAACCACCCAGTTGTTTTAAAATGGGCAGCTATATAAATGTTTTATTCATATGATTTCTGTACTACAGGTAGTCCTCACGATAGTAATTGGGACTGGGAACTCTATTGCTGAGTGACACATTCATAAGGCACAATGGCACATGAACATGCTGACTAATGACAGTCCCAGTTGCTCTCATTAGGGGAACCTGTTGCTGTAATGGTCTCCCACAATCATGTGGTCACCATTTACAACTTCCTGCCAGCTTTCCTATTGGTTTATTATCAGAAACCAGCAGGGAAAGTTGCAAATGGTGATCATGTGATCACTGGACGCTTCAGTGTTGTAATTTTGAGCTGGTTGCCCAGCACTAGATTGTGGAGTGCTGCAACGGCTGTAACTATGAGGGACATCATAAGTCCCCCTCACTCAGTACTGTGTTAACTACAAATGGTTACTGAACAAGTGGGTGTTAAATGAGGACTACCTGTAAAATGTCATAGATACAGTCATGTGAAAAAGAAAGTACACCCTCTTTAAGTTCTATGTTAAGTTCTATTAAAAATCATCTGATCCTTAGCAGTCCTTAAAAGTAGGTAGCTACAACCTCAGATGAACAACAACAATGACATGTTGCATCATGTCATTATTTATCTTATAAAAAGAAAGCCAAAATGGAGAAGCCATGTATGAAAATCTAAGTATACCCTTACTACTTTCATAGGTGTGAAGACGCTAAGTAGCAGCCAGGTGAATGTATGACAACAAAAATCCATATACTAGTAACCTTGAAATTAGAGTAATGTAAAACATAGCAAGGGCATGGTGGCCTAGCGGTTAAGATTCTAGGCTTGTTGACTGGAAGGTTGGCAGCCCGAGTTCAAGACCCAGACACTGCGTAATGGGGTGAGCTCCCATTATTCACCCCAGCTCCTGCTAACCTAGCAGTCTAAAAGCATCAAAATGCAAATAGATAAATTGGTGGAAGGTAACAGCGTTCCTTGAGCCTCAGCGTACAGTCATGCCAGCCATGCAATCTCAGAGAAATTGCAAAATAATCCAAGAGTTACATCTCAGACTCTACAGGCCTCATTTAGCATGTGAAATGTTAAAGTTTATGACAGTACAATTTGAAAAAGACTGAACAAGTATGGTTTGTCTGGAAGGGTTGCCAGGAAAAAGCCTCTTCTCTCTAAAAAGAGCATGGCAGCATGGCTTAGGATTGCAAAGTTGCATTTGAACAAATCACAAGACTTCTGGAACACTGTACTTTGGACAGACAAGACCAAAGTGAAGATGCTTGGCCATAATGCATCGTGCCACATTTGGCAAAAACCAATCACAAAATATCAGCACAAACCTCTCATACCAACCCATCAAGCATGGTGGTGGAGGGGTGATGATTTGGCCTTGTTTTGCAGCCACCGGACCTGGGCATCTTGCAATCACTGAGTCAACCATGAACTCTTCTGGACACCAAAGTATACAAGAGTCAAATGTGAGGCCATCTGTCCAACAGCTAAAGCTTGGCCGACACTGGATCATGCAACAGGTCAATGATCCCAAGCACACAGCAAATCTGCAACAGAATGACTGAAAAAGAAAAGAGTCAAGGTACTGCAGTGGCCCCATCAAAGTCTAGACCTTAACCCAACTGAAATGCTGTGGCGGGATCTCAAGAGAGCTGTGCATGCCCACAAACCTCAATGAATTGAAGCAGTGTTGTAAAGAAGACTGGGCCAAAATTCCTCCACAACAATGTGAGAGTCTCCGGATTTCGGCAGCATATAAATTTGATTAATAAAAATAAAGTCATACAGAAAACAATTACTTCAAATTATTGCTGCTAAAGGTGGTTCTACAAACTATTGAATCCTAAGGTGTACTTAGTTTTTCACACATAGTCTCTCTGTTTTGGCTTTCTTTTTGTAAAATAAATGATGACATGTAATGCGTCATGTGTTGTTGTTCATCTGAGGTTGTATCTACCTACTATTAAGAACTGCTAAGGACCAGATGATGTTTACTATGTCCTGATGCACAGAACCATAGAACTCAAAGAGGGTGTACTTTCTTTTTCACCTGTCTGTAACTGAAGTTTAATTAAATAAACAAACTAAAGTTTCCCTCCAAAAATAGATATTTGTGACTAGTAATGGTTAACCTATCAGGTTCCAGAGTTAGTTAGATGAACCACTTGTGGGAAAAGACTTAAGTCTTGTCTGCTAGAATAAAACCACAAATAACATTTTATTCATTTTGTCTGTGAATTCACATACAAAGTTCCTCATCAAGCTAGAAAAGGAAGGAAGCAGGAAGAGGTAGACACATGAAAGTATATAAGGAATGAATTTCTTTTTGACAGCTTGACTGTACATTAGGGTAGCAGATCTGAATTACATTATCTAGTTGATATAGGTACCCTAACTGATGGTAATTGATGCAGGGAATTGCCATTCAGCAACTTCTGGAAAGTCACAGCTTTCTCACCTCTAGCTCCCATGAATCCTTCTGTTGCCATTAAAATTTTACTTGTAAATATTTGTTTTTTAAAAATGGGTTAATTTCAGTAGCCTTTGTCTTCAAAGCAGCCTCATGTATGTCAAAATCACATCTGCACAATAAAATGATAATTAATACTTCACTGCCCAATGTTTGTAGATGTATACTTTAGACACAACCACAAGAATTCAAAAATGCCCACTTTTTATGATAAGACTTCTTAATAGCCATAGTAAGTTATAAAATTCAGTCTCAGCATGTTACGTAAGACAAGATAAGCACAGTATGAAAATAAGTTTGGCTGCAATTTCTGTTACTGAACAAATTAACTCAGATCAAGACGTTATCTGTGGTCATCTCTTGTATCAACAGCTTCCGATATAATGACTAGGGCAGGCATGTGGAACCTTGACAACTTTAAGATGTTCTGGGAGTTGAAGTCCACATATCTTAAAGTTGCCAAGGTTGGGCAACCCTGTTTAGGGAGACTACAGTTTGTGCCAGAAAAAGAAAAACAAGCCATTTGGAGGCCTCACTAAGTGATCTCTGTTCTTTTCTTTACAGCAACCCTCATATGTACAGGCTCTTTTTGATTTTGACCCTCAAGAGGAGGGAGAGCTTGGCTTTCGCCGGGGAGACTTTATCCAAGTCCTTGACAATTCTGACCCCAACTGGTGGAAAGGAGCCTGCCATGGACAAACAGGCATGTTTCCACGCAACTACGTAACTCCAGTGAACCGGAACATCTAGAGCAGATTACTAAACATTATTTAAGGAAGCAGGAAAAACAGTAAAGTCCGCATTCAGAATCTAACAGCAGCCAGTGATCTCCAGTCACCAGGCCATAAAATCGACTCCCCCTAAGTCTCTGCCTGAGGGGAAACACTTCTTTTCACTCAGAATGGAACTTTGTGGGGAGGGGACAGGAGAAGGGTCCAACATATGCACCAAAACTTTTCTTTAAATTAAAATGGATATTAACAGATTTCTTTGGTTATTTCTGGGATGGCCCTTTTTGTTCATTGGTCCCTTTTCCCCCAACACTAGTGCATCAGTGTATGAAGTGTTCTTGCTATATGAAGTCCATGCTATGTCATGAAAGGAAGAGAGGAAGCTCTGTTGGTATCTGCTATTCATGCAAACGGTCTTCATGAAGGGACTGAAAGAGGAGCCAAATACATTAGCCAGTTTTTTTTAAAAAAACACACACATGCCAATTTTGCTTCTACCTTCAGTGTTATGCCTGATTAAAGTAAGGTCTTAATTTTTTTTCCTCCCTGCTTTTCAGTCTGAAAGTTGTACAGCTGTTGAGCAGAGGGGAAGATGGCAAATAGGTTGTAGGATTTTTCTGAGAAAACCTGCATTACAACCGAATCATGTTTTCATTAATCATGACCGCTTTTAATTTTTTTAACCATGTGATTGAACATGTTCTTCTGTTTTTTAATTAGTGCCTTTCCCTCATTTCCTGTTTGTAAAAGGACAGCTTTCAATTTGTTCCTGTTTTTATGTAAATATTTAAGGAATTAAATGAGAGGAATGTAACTTTATTACATAAAAGATCTCCATATACCAAAATGGAGCTTTAAAATAAGTATAAGCATTTGATATTTTTCATACTAGTTGAGAAAAAGGCATAAAATGTTCCATGACCTGTGCAGCCCAGGGAAGTTCTTGAACAAGAGAGAGAAAATTGCCCCAGTTTAAAAAATGGCATATTTTACCAAGCTTAGAATGGAATACCAAATATTTTTCCCAAACACAGTAAGAAGAAATTGGGCTTAATTATAGGGAATGCTTGATCTTGATGCTTCAGGATGAACAATCCAGTCTCCTGACTTGGCTGACTCACAGTTACAATCAGTGACTATTTCTCAAGAGGGGATTGCCTTCCAGCAGTTCCCCATTTTTCTACACCAGTATTACCGTAGCTGGAAGAATCGTATTTCTTATTTTCAAATCCCAGAAGGGAAATTGTATTCAGCTTTTTTATTCTGATAAAATTCATAGATGCCATGCATAATATTATGAATGGACTTCAACTTTAAGACCAGGGAGAGCAACCTGCAGAGCTGCCAACCAGTTACCTTATTTCCTTTTGCTGAGCCGCATACCTGGAACTTCTACCTTAGTAACATAGACCCCAAAGCTACCACAGAGACCTTCCCTTCAGAAATGTGCTATTCTGCCCAAATTGGGGTGGGGGAGGCTGTGTTGGTGGGTGCCTTTTAATACTAAGTGTTATTCCTGAGATTGATTCTGCCTTATATTTCCATTTCTCTCAGCAGATGGAAAAAGAAAACTACCCTGTAGCATGTTAATTTCTCATGTTTTTCCTGCTAGCTGTCTTTCTCTCTCCCTCCCCCTACTTTCTTCTTTTTTAAAATTATTGGAAAAGGAATCTATGGCATTCTACATTTGGACCATTTGATTGTTTTTCTTATTTTGGAATTGGTGTATATCATGCAGCCTTGCAGACGTAATGTCTTGTGTGTATATATATATATTAAATCAGTGTTTAAATAAAACACACCTATGTACGTAATCCGTTAATGCAGCAGCAACATTTGGTAGATAGTAATTAACTGTGAATAATAAAGATACAATAAATTCTTCACTTGAATATCTGTGTCTCTTTTATTGACTTATTGAGCCATTAGCACATTTAAAGAATCAGTGGGAGTTTGGTACAGTAATATGCTGGAGATTATACTCCCAGAAATGGGAAATTTAAAGTGAAATTATTGTACTAGCTTTCCATGTTATTACTTTCCCTTTGGAGCATATAAAGTAGGGAAATGATGCCAAGCATGACTCCTTGAATTCTTTCCAAACTGCTTATCGGTTGTGGCCATTAGGGACATCTGCATTTTCTTTTACATAATGAAGTTATGTAGAGGTTATAATGAAGTTCTGGCATTTTTATGCACTTTCTCACCAGGGACTAATTGGGACATGAGTGTATGTGTTGTCTCTGTGCATCTGTATCTGATCAGGGTGGATACAAATGTGTTGCCTGCATGAGTTTGTGTTTCAATTCTATTGCATTGGTATCCCTGCACTGAGAGGCAGAAGTTGTGCTATATCTGTGATTAGGAAAGAAAAGGAAACAGCCTTAGGATTGACTACCTTGCAAACCATTGCTCACTGTCTCCCCCAGAGCGTGCATAGGAAATGTTATCAGACTCAGTCTTTGTTTTTCCAGTTCCTCCATGCAAATTCACCAAATGTACACAACAAATTTGGTCTTTTCTATTTTCAGAATTAATCTTGCTAACAGAGTCCTGAGTCTCCTTTTCTATAATATCACTTTGCTGTTTTCCTGAGTTGGAAAGAATAAAAAGTATAGCTTGGCAGCAATCTTTTGACAGGCTAAGGCTAAGTAGGCACTAGCCTATGGGTGCCAAATTTTAGGGGCCCAAAATTGAAAAGATTTCCAAAAAAACACCAAAAGCAGTAACAGTGCACACTGTGAGCCAGTGTGTCCTCTTGATTAAACATAATGTTGCAGCAAGATTATACTCCCAGAAATGGGAAAGACCAGATCAAAAAATAAATCTGATTTAATGTGAAGTTATTGTACTAGCTTTCCATGTTATTACTTTCCCTTTGGAGCATATAAAGTAGTGAAAGGATGCCAATGTAATTAAAATTGTTTATAGAATGAAAATGCCTGAGAAAAGAAAAAATTGTCGGGCTGAAAATCTTATGTGCAAAATTAAAAAATTCTAAAGAAAGAGAAAAGAAACAAATGGGCACCTTTTTAAAATGCCTAACAAAATTAGAAGATGAGCCAAACCATGTGAATGCCACAATATAACTTTGCCCAGGGCCCCAAAATGTCTAGATCCAACCCTCATTTTTCCATTTTTCATCCTGCAAAAATCTCAGCTAATTTAATTTGGACTTGATGCTACATGTATGTAAGTAGTTAATTCAAGAAAGGCAAATGTGAAAAATAGCACAATAATTTTTTTGATCTATGGCACATGTTAAAATTTATTTTAGGATATCACAATCTTTTCCTTATGGAAATATTTCAAGACTTAAAGTTATAGTTAAGTTCATGCAACTAGTAAATTCATGCATGGTTGTTTTCAACCATTTATCAAATACACCAGAAGAGCTGAGGAACAAAGTAATTATGGTTTGCTTTGCCAACTTTTATTTTGCCCTCCTTTTTTAGCTTCTTGTCATTCTTCCCGCCTTGCAATCTAGGCTGGAAATAGTTACTCTAACAATAAGAATCATAGTTCTCTGATTAATATTATTAAGAAGGAAGGTTTTATAACATAAACATTCCAATGAATTCTCCATTTCAAATAGGAAATATTACATAGGCATCCTCATTGATACACTAGAAATTATCTTTATGTCTACAGCCTAAAATGAGGTCTGATTTGTTTTTCTATCTTATTTCATCACGGTAAATAAAAAATATTAGTGTAATATCTACGATCTATTTCATGTTCTATTAAGCCATAATTTGTTTACTATACCAAAGCTGGATTCAGACAATTTGATGTATCACTATTTTCATAGTAAATTAAGTGGTCCTCCCCACTTCCCAACTATTACATCTATAATTATACTGCAACATATATGGTTAAATATTTATGCTCTAAAATGTGCCCAAGAAACCTTTAATCTAGGATAGTTTAAAAGACAACATAGAGTCAGACAAGTAATATCAGTTGGAAGCAATTCATATATGGTTGTGTCAGTCTTTATCTTCCTAAAATAAAATTAAGAAATGTTCATATTTTCTTGTTTATGCAAAATACTAGTGAGGACACCAGGCCAGTTTTTGATACAACAAAATTAGCTGTCACAGTATTAGTTGTCTTCTGTTTTTAGTGCTAAGTTCTACAGTTTCTTCATGCTTTTTTCCAAAGTGATTCCTTGCTGCACAATGCTGCTTTTTGATTTTTCATAGGTTTTGAAAGTGACTTGGCTGGAAAGAAGAGGAGGCGCAGAGAACTTGAATGCAGAGAACTTAGTATTTTGTCAGAAACTTATTATATCTAAGGACCAGTTTTGGAGGACAGGCATTATCTATTATGGGCCCTTATGAAAACATGTACTATATAATTTAATCTGGGAACTGCTTTTTCTCTGTTAATCTTGCTTTGAAGGCTTTAATATCACTGCTACAATTTTTGAGAGAATGGCACAAAAATCAAAAGCATATTTTTCTTGAGCAGTTTCCCATTTTTTGTCCAATTAAGATTGTTGTTTATTCCCAAAACAACCAAGTATTGCACAGTAAGTAGTTATTAGGGCAAAATCCTTGACTCTTGTTACTATGTTCTTAAAATACATTTTAATTCAGCCAGTTTTCTGAATTTTCAAAATGCACCTAATAACACAGATGTATAATAATAACACAGATATATATTGTACACAGATATACAATACTTGGCTAAAAAGGGGCTGGTCCATTTGTGGTTTTACCAGCTCTTTAAACTTTTTTCAGATTTCAAAATAATAATTTTGAATTCAAGAAATCAAATTATAACAAGGTAAAAATACCAGTTTCTATCATTCCAAGGTAAAGGCTACAGTTTTTTAGTTTCAGATTACCCAGTAGTTGTGTTCACATGACACACTGAATGACAAATTAGCCAATCGCATTTTAACAAGTGTGTTTTGCACACTCAGCCCATGCACTTAGTTTATGGTTCAGTGTGTCATGCAGAGCTAAGCAATGGCATTCATTGAGTAACCATTCTCTCCAAATATCAGATACTGTGGGAGAAGGAAGGGCTGAGCCAGGAGTGAAGAGGGGAATCAGTTTGGAGTCTCTGCACATGCACAAATGCCAAAGGTCCAACTTCTTGAGAAGACTTATGCTTGTCTGGGAAGTCCAGATGTAGGGCTGACGGAGAAATTCTTGTGGCCTTGAAGCTTAAATAAACCTTTTAGTTTATAACTGGGCCTGCTTCTTTGGGCCTAACAGATAGGCCTATCAAATAAATTGGGGAGGCTTGTCTGCATGAGTTCAAATTTAAAAAGAAGCTCTTAATATGGCATTGTTACAAAATGGGATCTATACTTTTTTATACCTCACCCCACCCCAAAAGAAATGGTGCAGAAATATTAAAAGTGAGGGGCAAAATTGTTTCGAAACAGTTTTTCCTGTTCACTTGATAGCCTGTTACCGATGTGATCTTTGCTGGGTTCTGCTTGCAAATTACATTCCATTTTGCATACAGAATGTATTTTAGGCGAATATCACCTCTCGAGATGAAATATTCATCCAAGCTTATATTTAAAAAGGAAGAACATGCACTTACCTGTTACTTAAATTGTGCACTTAAAAGGCATATGGCTGACATTTAAATCTTAGCTGCCAGTGAGCCTGTGCTTCAGGCCAAGTATAGCCCCACCACTAAGTATGGGCATTCAAGCCAAGTCCCACCACTAAGTACGTCATTTTATGGGGCTAAGGAAACGTCCCTGCTCTGCCACAGCCCTTGGAACAGCATACTCTGGAGATACACAGGGCTCCCATTTCCCTGTGGCAGGGAAGTCGTTTTTAAGACTTGGCTCTAGTCCCAGGCCTGGGGTTAGGGTGGCTGTGGAGAAGGGTGTTGTCCCCAAAACTGGGTCTTAGCTTGGTGTTGAAGCCAAAAGGCATCCAAACATGAGGTGTGAGATTTTATATACTTTTATTGAGGTACCACAACTAAAGGACTCCAAGCTTTAAAAGCAGCCGGAGCCCCGAGCATAAATTCTTCAGTGATTTTGATAGTAAAAGAAAATACACACCCACATTTGCATCCCCAACCCCTCCAATAACATACGCATTACGTGTAACAGTTATTGGCTGTGTTATACACCCCAAAGTTTCTACATTCCCTAATTTTCAAAGCTATCAGCTAAATGTTACATCCCCTATAATTCTGTAGGTTAATAAGACAACTGGCAAATGCTCCTTATCTCATACCAGTCACTCCCTTTCTTGGCTCTTCTAACTACATATCTCTAACAAGCAAGTCACCTAATTTTCTAAAGTTAGTTATGCTGCGAGTTACATTTTAGAATAATTATTTTGCTTATAAGACTACTATTCCATCAGATGGTTACCACACTCACACTTCTTAAAGTGGCAATACCCGGGTCTTAACTCTACACATGACCCTTAGGGAGCATAGTTTTCATCCAGGCAATCCTGAGGTTTTTAGTTGTGTTTTTAATATACAAATTGGATTGGTTGCATGCTGCCCAGAGTTGGACAGCCTTACCAAATCAGATAAAGCATTGTTAAAATCCTCATTCGGCATTAAAAAAAATGAAGCACTTGTTTAGATACAGAGCATATTTGGAGACAATGACCACAAGTCTCAAATCTTTGGGGGCTCAGCCATGGGTGTCTATACAGGTGAAGATTGAAGTAATGGCCTCTGGAGGGATTAGGTCTTCTGGAGCCTTTCCTAGTTTTAAGTGAGCAACAAGATTTTTGATCTGACTTACTGGCAGATTTTCTATAGTTTGACTAGGACATTGAATTTCTACAGAGGTGTTCATGTATAGTTTAAAAAAGTATGCCTTCCAGGTATCTGGGGGGAAGTGGCAGTCCATGATGGTTGGACCGTTGCTTGATGTGATATGCCAGAATAGACTTGAGACTTTAGATTTGACTGTCTGAATGAGACATGTCCAGTGTTTTCTCATGGTTTCTTTTTTCTTGTGTATCAGCAGTTTATAGTGTCTCTTCTGTGGGAGGAGGTACTGTGCAACTGTCTTTGTATATATAGATCTGATAAGTAGTAGACAGAGGGGTTTTTTGGTATTAAGACAGTCCTTGTCAAACCATGACTTGGAGTGGGATTGTGGTTGCCTTGAGGGTGTGCTATTACTGTAGGTTAGAAGCTGGTGGAGCTCTTAGATAAGAGTGTTATAGTACTCCAAAAGTGCATGAGGAGACTCAGTTGATTTCAAGGCAGACTGTAGGCACTGTAGGTGATCTTAGGCTAATAAGTTTATTATTAGTAATTAGGTTATATTATAAGTAATTAGGTTCAGTTATCATTTGGTTTAAATATGGGATCCACTTAGCAGTAAGTTTTTCCTCCTGTCATTAATAAGGATTAGTAGTGATCCTCAGACAGAGTGTCTCCTTTCCAGAGTGTCTCCTTTCCATAAAAAATATGATGAGTTGTAATTTACAGAAACCTATATCAACTTGGTAATTGCCCAAGTCAACAAGGTCCACACTAGATGTTGGAGTTTCTAGACATTGGTGAAAAATGGGCTACAGGACTCCACTAGAGAAGGAAATGGCAATCCTTTCCAGTGTCCTTGCCAAGAACAGTAACAAAAGACTAAAAGATATGATGCCGGAATATAAGCCCCTCAGGTCAGAAGGTGTCCAATATGCAACTGGGGAAGAGTGGAGGGCAATTATAAGTAGCTCCAGAAAGAGTGAAGTGGCCAAAGCCGAAAGGATGCTCAGCTGTGGATGTGTCTGGAGGTGAAAGAAAAGGCTGATGCTGTAAAGAGCAGTACTGCACAGGAACTTGGAAAGTAAGATCTATGAATCAAGGTAAGGTGGAGGTGGTCAAACATGAGATGGCAAGATTGAATATTAATATCTTGGGAATCAGTGAACTAAAATGGGTGGGAATGGGTGAATTTAATTCAGATGACCACTATATCTACTACTATAGACAAGAATCCCTGAGAAGAAATGGAGTAGCTATCATAAATCATAGTCAATAGAAGAGTGAGAAAAGCAGTACTGGGGTACAATCTCAAAAATGACAGAATGATCTTGATTTTAATAATTAAACATCCAAGGAAAATCACAGTAATCTATGCCCCAACCACTGATGCTGAAGAGGCTGAAGTTGACTGGTTTTATAAGGCTACAGTACTTTCTAGAACTTACACCAAAAAAAAAGTCTTTTTCACCACAGAGGAGTGGAATGCTAAAGTAGGAACTCAAAAGGTAACAGGAAAATTTGTTCTTGGAGTACAAAATGAAACAGGGCAAAGGCTAACAGAATTTATCATGAAAATACGCTGGTCATAACAAATTCATTCAGCACATGGACATCACCAGATGGTCAACACCAAAATCAGATTGATTATATTCTTCACAGCCAAAGACAGAGTAGCTCTATATAGTCAGTAAAAACAAGATCTGGAGCTGATTGTGGCTCAGATCATGAGCTTCTTATTGCAAAATTTAGACTTAAATTGAAGAATGTAGGGAAAACCACTATGTCATTCAAGTAGGTGAGGAATAGATTTAAGGGATTAGATTGGGTAGACAGAGTGTCTGAAAAACTATAGATGGAGGTGCATAACATTGTACAAAAGGTGGCTACTAAAACCATCCCAAAGCAAAATAAATACAGGAAAGCAAAATGGCTGTCTGATGCAGCTTTAAAAATAGTTGAGGAAAGAAGGAAGGCAAAAGGGAAGGGAGAAAGAGAAGTTGAGAATTATCCAACTGAATGCAGTTTTCAGGAGAATAGCAAGGAGAGACAAGGCCTTCTTAAATGAGCAATGCAAAAACATAGAGGAAAACAATCAAGTGGGAAAGACTAGAGATCTCTTCAAGAAAATTGGAGATATCAAGGGAACTTTTTGTGCAAAAATGGGCATGATAAAGGACAAAAATGGTAGGGACCTAACAGAAGCAGAAGAGATTAAGAAGAGGTTACAAGAATACGCAGAAGATCTATACAAGAAAGAACTAAACATCCCTGAAAACCACAGTGGTGTGGTTGCTGACCAAGAGCCGGTCATCCTGGAGTGTGAAGTCAAATAGGCTTTAGGAAGAATTACTAACAACAAAGCTAGCAGATGTGATGGTATTCCGGATGAACTCTTTAAAATCTTAAAAGATGATGCTGTTAAAGTGCTGAACTCAATGTGCTAGCAAATTTGGAAAACTCAACAGTGGCCACAGGATTGGAAAAGGTCAGTTTCCATTCCAAAGAAGGACAATGCCAAAGAATGTTCAAACTAGCATACCATTGCGCTCATTTCTCACGCTAGCAAGGTTATGCTCAAAAAATACTATAAGCTACAATTCGGCAATATGTGAACTGAGTACTAGAGGAACCAGAGATCAAATTGCTAACATTCGCTGGATGATGGAGAAAGCAAGGGAATTCTAAGAAAATTCTACTTCTGCTTCATTGACTATGCTAAAGCCTTTGATTGTGTGGATCACAATAACTGTGGCAAATTCTTAAAAAGATGGGAGTATCAGGCCACTTTACCTGTCACATGAGAAAGCTATATGCAGGTCAAGAAGCAACTATTAGAACTGGACATGGAACAATGGATTGATTCAAAAATGGGAAAGGAATATGACAAGGCTGTATATGACATAAGGCTGCTTATGTAACCTATATGCAGAGTACATCATGCAAAATGCAGGGTGGGTGAATCACAAGCTGGAATTAAGATTGCCGGGAGAAATATCAACAACCTCAGATATGCAAACGATACCACTCTAATGGCAGAAAGTGAAGAGGAGCTAAAGAGCCTC